>CAWUPM010000453.1:0-290000 GCA_963924295.1 Dioctria rufipes
GTTGTTTTTTCTTCTTGCATTTATTAATTTGATTTAGAATCGTTAAAAATAAAAGTTCTTAAAAATCTTCTTTATCCATCATTGACTGATTCTAACAACTGTAGTTTGGATTCCGTCCCGAAAAAAATAAATGAAAATTGAATTTACAATTTATTTGTGCGCTTTCATTGTTACTGGTTAATGCCAGATGAAAGCAAATCGTGGCTTAGTAGGCTATTGACAAATTGATAAATTCAATATGGAAAATCATCTGTCTCGTTAGCTCATTGGTAATAGCAGTCGCCCGATAAACGGAGGGTCCCGATTTCAAACCCCGGACGAGGCGGTTGTTTTTTCTTGTTGTATTTATTAAATCAATTTAGAATCGTTAAAAATAAAAATTCTTAAAATTCTTCTTTATCTATTATTAACTGATTCTAAGAAGTGTACGTTCGATTCCCGTCCAGGAAGAAATAAATAAAAATTGAATTTACAATTTATTTGTGCGCTTTCATCGTTACTGGTTAATGCCAGCTGAAAGCAAATCGTGGCTTACTAGGCTAGTGACAAATTGATAAATGCATGTGCGAAAATCATTTGTCTCGTTAGGTCAGTGGTAAGAGCATCGCCTGGCAAGCGGAAGGTCCAGGTTTCAAACCCCGGACGAGGCGGTTGTTTTTTCTTCTTGCATTTATTAGTTTGATTTAGAATCGTTAAAAATAAAAGTTCTTAAAATTCTTCTTTATCCATCATTGACTGATTCTAACAAGTGTAGGTTCGATTCCCGTCCGGGAAAAATAAAATAAATAAAAATTGAATTTGCAATTTATTTGTGCGCTTTCATCGTTACTGGTTAATGCCAGGTGAAAGCAAATCGTGGCTTAGTAGGCTAGTGACAAGTTGAGAAATGCAAGAGGGAAAATAATATGTCTCGATAGCTCAGCGGTAAGAGCAGTCGCCCGGCAAGCGGAAAGTCCCGGTTTCAAACCCCGGACAAGGCGGTTGTTTTTTTTTCTCTTGGATTTATTAATTTGATTTAGAATCGTTAAAAATAAAAGTTGTTAAAATTCTTCTTTATCCATCATTGACTGATTCTAACAACTGTAGGTTCGATTCCCGTCCCGAAAAAAATAAATAAAAATTGAATTTTCGATATATTTGTGCGCTTTCATCGCGACTGGTTAATGCCAGCTGAAATCAAATCGTGGCTTAGTAGGCTAGAAGACAAATTGATAAATGCAAGAGGGAAAATCATCTGTCTCGTTAGCTCAGTGGTAAGAGCATCGCCTGGCAACCGGAAGGCCCTGGTTTCAAACCCCGGACGAGGCGGTTGTTTTTTCTTCTTGTATTTATTAATTTGTTTTAGAATCGTTAAAAATAAAAGTTCTTAAAATTCTTCTTTATCCATCATTGACTGATTCTAACAACTGCAGGTTCGATTCCCGTCCCGAAAAAAATAAATAAAAATTGAATTTACGATATATTTGTGCGCTTTCATCGTTACTGGTTAATGCCAGCTGAAAGCAAATCGTGGCTTACTAGGCTAATGACAAATTAAGAAATGCAAGAGGGAAAATCATCTGTCTCGATAGCTCAGCCGTAAGAGCAGTCGCCCGGCAAGCGGAAAGTCCCGGTTTCAAACCCCGGACAAGGCGGTTGCTTTTTTCTCTTGGATTTATTAATTTGATTTAGAATCGTTAAAAATAAAAGTTGTTAAAATTCTTCTTTATCCATCATTGACTGATTCTAACAACTGTAGGTTCGATTTCCGTCCCGAAAAAAATAAATAAAAATTGAATTTACAATATATTTGTGTGCATTCATCGTGACTGGTTAATGCCAGCTTAAATCAAATCGTGGCTTAGTAGGCTAGTGACAAATTGATAAATGCAAGAGGGAAAATCATCTGTCTCGTTAGCTCATTGTTAAGAGCATCGCTTGGCAAGCGGAAGGTCCCGGTTTCAAACCCCGGACGAGGCGGTTGTTTTTTCTTCTTGAATTTATTGATTTGATTTAGAATCGTTAAAAATAAAAGTTCTTAAAAATCTTCTTTATCCATCAATGACTGATTCTAACAACTGTAGGTTGGATTCCGTCCCGAAAAAAATAAATGAAAATTGAATTTACAATTTATTTGTGCGCTTTCATTGTTACTGGTTAATGCCAGCTGAAAGCAAATCGTGTCTTAGTAGGCTATTGACAAATTGATAAATTCAATATGGAAAATCATCTGCCTCGTTAGCTCATTGGTAATAGCAGTCGCCCGATAAGCGGAGCGTCCCGATTTCAAACCCCGGACGAGGCAGTTGTTTTTTCTTGTTGTATTTATTAAATCAATTTAGAATCGTTAAAAATAAAAATTCTTAAAATTCTTCTTTATCTATTATTAACTGATTTTAAGAAGTGTACGTTCGATTCCCGTCCAGGAAGAAATAAATAAAAATTGAATTTACAATTTATTTGTGCGCTTTCATCGTTACTGGTTAATGCCAGCTGAAAGCAAATCGTGGCTTACTAGGCTAGTGACAAATTGATAAATGCATGTGCGAAAATCATTTGTCTCGTTAGGTCAGTGGTAATAGCATCGCCTGGCAAGCGGAAGGTCCAGGTTTCAAACCCCGGACGAGGCGGTTGTTTTTTCTTCTTGCATTTATTAGTTTGATTTAGAATCGTTAAAAATAAAAGTTCTTAAAATTCTTCTTTATCCATCATTGACTGATTCTAACAAGTGTAGGTTCGATTCCCGTCCGGGAAAAATAAAATAAATAAAAATTGAATTTGCAATTTATTTGTGCGCTTTCATCGTTACTGGTTAATGCCAGGTGAAAGCAAATCGTGGCTTAGTAGGCTAGTGACAAGTTGAGAAATGCAAGAGGGAAAATCATATGTCTCGATAGCTCAGCGGTAAGAGCAGTCGCCCGGCAAGCGGAAAGTCCCGGTTTCAAACCCCGGACAAGGCGGTTGTTTTTTTTTCTCTTGGATTTATTAATTTGATTTAGAATCGTTAAAAATAAATGTTGTTAAAATTCTTCTTTATCCATCATTGACTGATTCTAACAACTGTAGGTTCGATTCCCGTCCCGAAAAAAATAAATAAAAATTGAATTTACGATATATTTGTGCGCTTTCATCGTGACTGGTTAATGCCAGCTGAAATCATATCGTGGCTTAGTAGGCTAGAAGACAAATTGATAAATGCAAGAGGGAAAATCATCTGTCTCGTTAGCTCAGTGGTAAGAGCATCGCCTGGCAAGCGGAAGGCCCTGGTTTCAAACCCCGGACGAGGCGGTTGTTTTTTCTTCTTGTATTTATTAATTTGTTTTAGAATCGTTAAAAATAAAAGTTCTTAAAATTCTTCTTTATCCATCATTGACTGATTTTAACAACTGCAGGTTCGATTCCCGTCCCGAAAAAAATAAATAAAAATTGAATTTACGATATATTTGTGCGCTTTCATCGTTACTGGTTAATGCCAGCTGAAAGCAAATCGTGGCTTATAAGGCTAGTGACTAGTTGAGAAATGCAATAGGGAAAATCATCTGTCTCGATAGCTCAGCGGTAAGAGCAGTCGCCCGGTTAGCGGAAAGTCCCGGTTTCAAACCCCGGACAATGCGGTTTTTTTTTCTCTTGTATTTATTAATTTGATTTAGAATAGTTAAAAATAAAAGTTGTTAAAATTCTTCTTTATCCATCATTGACTGATTCTAACAACTGCAGGTTCGATTCCCGTCCCGAAAAAAATAAATAAAAATTGAATTTACGATATATTTGTGCGCTTTCATCGTTACTGGTTAATGCCTGCTAAAAGCAAATCGTGGCTTACTAGGCTAGTGACAAATTGAGAAATCCAAGAGGGAAAATCATCTGTCTCGATAGCTCAGGGGTAAGAGCAGTCGCCCGGCAAGCGGAAATTCCCGGTTTCAAACCCCGGACAAGGCGGTTGTTTTTTTTTCTCTCGGATTTATTAATTTGATTTAGAATCGTTTAAAATAAAAGTTGTTAAAATTCTTCTTTATCCATCATTGACTGATTCTAATAACTGTAGGTTCGATTCCCGTCCCGAAAGAAATAAATAAAAATTGAATTTACGATATATTTGTGCGCTTTCATCGTTACTGGTTAATGCCTGCTAAAAGCAAATCGTGGCTTACTAGGCTAGTGACAAATTGAGAAATCCAAGAGGGAAAATCATCTGTCTCGATAGCTCAGGGGTAAGAGCAGTCGCCCGGCAAGCGGAAAGTCCCGGTTTCAAACCCCGGACAAGGCGGTTGTTTTTTTCACTTGGGTTTATTAATTTGATTTAGAATCGTTAAAAATAAAAGTTCTTAAAATTCTTCTTTATCCATCATTGACTGATTCTAACAACTGTAGGTTCGATTCCAGTCCCGAAATAAATAAATAAAAATTGAATTTACGATATATTTGTGCGCTTTCATCGTTACTGGTTAATGCCAGCTAAAAGCAAATCGTGGCTTACTAGGCTAGTGACAAATTGAAGAAATGCAAGAGGGAAAATCAACTGTCTCGATAGCTCAGCGGTAAGAGCAGTCGCCCGGCAAGCAGAAAGTCCCGGTTTCAAACCCCGGACAAGGCGGTTGTTTTTTTTTCTCTCGGATTTATTAATTTGATTTAGAATCGTTAAAAATAAAAGTTGTTAAAATTCTTCTTTATCCATCATTGACTGATTCTAATAACTGCTGAAGTCAAACCGTGGCTTAGTAGGCTAGTGACAAATTGAGAAATGCAAGAGGGAAAATCATCTGTGTCGATAGCTTAGTGGTAAGAGCACTCGCCCGTCAAGCGGAAGGTCCCCGTTTCAAACCCCGGACAAGGCGGTTGTTTTTTTCTATTGGATTTATTAATTAACATTAAAATCGTTAAAAATAAAAGTTCTTAAAATGCTTCTTTATCCATCATTGACTGATTCTAACAAGTGTAGGTTTGATTCCCGTCCCGAAAAAAATAAATAAAAATTGAATTTACGATATATTTGTGCGCTTTCATCGTGATTGGTTAATGCCAGCTGAAATCAAATCGTGGCTTAGTAGGCTAGTGACAAATTGATAAATGCAAGAGGGAAAGTCATCTGTCTCGTTAGCTCATTGTTGAGAGCATCGCTTGGCAAGCGGAAGGTCCCGGTTTCAAACCCCGGACGAAGCGGTTGTTTTTTCTTCTTGTATTTATTAATTTGATTTATAATCGTTAAAAATAAAAGTTCTTAAAACTCTTCTTTATCCATCATTGACTGATTCTAAGAAGTGTAGTTTCTATTCCCGTCCGGGAAAAAATAAATAAAAATTGAATTTAGAATTTATTTGTGCGCTTTCATCATTACTGGTTAATGCCAGCTGGAAGCAAATCGTGGCTTAGTAGGCTATTGACAAATTGATAAATTCAAGATGGAAAATCATCTGTCTCGTTAGCTCATTGGTAAGAGCAGTCGCCCTATAAGCGGAAGGTCCCGGTTTCAAACCCCGGACGAGGCGGTTGTTTTTTCTTGTTGTATTTATTAAATTAATTTACAATCGTTAAAAATAAAAATTCTTAAAATTCTTCTTTATCCATCATTGACTGATTATTACAAGTGTAGATTCGATTCCCGTCCTGGAAAAAATCAATAAAAACTGAATTACAAATTATTTGTGCGCTTCCATCGTTACTGTTTAATGCCTGCTGAAATCAAATCGTGGCTTAGTAGGCTAGTGACAAATTGAGAAATGCAAGAGGGAAAATCATATGTGTCGATAGCTCATTGTTAAGAGCATCGGTTGGCAAGCGGATGGTCCCGGTTTCAAACCCCGGACGAGGCGGTTGTCTTTTCTTCTTGCATTTATTGGTTTGATTTAGAATCGTTAAAAATAAAAGTTCTTAAAATTCTTCTTTATCCATCATGGACTGATTCTAACAAGTGTAGGTTCGATTCCCGTACGGAAAAAAAAAAATAAGTAAAAATTGAATTTACAATAAATTTGTGCGCTTTCATCGTGACTAGTGTTAATGCCAGCTGAAATCAAATTGTGGCTTAGTAGGCTAGTGACAAATTGATAAATGCAAGAGGGAAAATCATCTGTCTCGTTAGATCAGTGGTAGGAGCATCGCCCGGCAAGCGGAAGTTCCCGGTTTCAAACCCCGGACGAGGCGGTTGTATTTTCTTCTTGCATTTATTGATTTGATTTAGAATCGTTCAAAATAAAAGTTCTTAAAATTCTTCTTTATCCATCATTGACTGATTCTAATAAGTGTAAGATCGATTCCCGTCCGGGAAAAAATAAATAAAAATTGAATTTACAATTTATTTGTGCGCTTTCATTGTTACTTGTTAATGCCAGCTGAAAGCAAATCGTGGCTTAGTAGGCTATTGACAAATTGATAAATTCAAGATGGAAAATCACCTGTCTCGTTAGCTCATTGGTAAGAGCAGTCGCCCTATAAGCGGAAGGTCCCGGTTTCAAACCCCGGACAAGGCGGTTGTTTTTTCTTGTTGTATTTATTAAATTAATTTACAATCGTTAAAAATAAAAATTCTTAAAATTCTTCTTTATCCATCATTGACTGATTATTACAAGTGTAGATTCGATTCCCGTCCGGGAAAAAATAAATAAAAACTGAATTTACAAATTATTTGTGCGCTTTCATCGTTATTGTTTAATGCCTGCTGAAATCAAATCGTGGCTTAGTAGGCTAGTGACAAATTGAGAAATGCAAGAGGGAAAATCATATGTGTCGATAGCTCATTGTTAAGAGCATCGGTTGGCAAGCGGATGGTCCCGGTTTCAAACCCCGGACGAAGCGGTTGTCTTTTCTTCTTGCATTTATTGATTTGATTTAGAATCGTTAAAAATAAAAGTTCTTAAAATTCTTCTTTATCCATCATTGACTGATTCTAACAACTGTAGGTTCGATTCCTGTCCCGAAAAAAATAAATAAAAATTGAATTTACGATATATTTGTGCGCTTTCATCGTTACTGGTTAATGCCAGCTGAAAGCAAATCGTGGCTATTAACAAATTGATAAATTCGATATGGAAAATCATCTGTCTCGTTAGCTCATTGATAATAGCAGTCGCCCGATAAGCGGAAAGTCCCGGTTTCAAACCCCGGACAAGGCGGTTGTTCTTTTTTCTCTTGGATTTATTAATTTGATTTAGAATCGTTAAAAATAAAAGTTGTTAAAATTCTTCTTTATCCATCATTGACTGATTCTAACAACTGTAGGTTCGTTTCCCGTCCCGAAAAAAATAAATAAAAATTGAATTTACGATATATTTGTGCGCTTTCATCGTTACTGGTTAATGCCAGCTGAAATCAAATCGTGGCTTAGTAGGCTAGAAGACAAATTGATAAATGCAAGAGGGAAAATTATCTGTCTCGTTAGCTCAGTGGTAAGAGCATCGCCTGGCAAGCGGAAGGCCCTGGTTTCAAACCTCGGACGAGGCGGTTGTTTTTTCTTCTTGTATTTATTAATTTGTTTTAGAATCGTTAAAAATAAAAGTTCTTAAAATTCTTCTTTATCCATCATTGACTGATTCTAACAACTGTAGGTTCGATTCCCGTCCCGAAAAAAATTAATAAAAATTGAATTTACGATATATTTGTGCGCTTTCATCGTTACTGGTTAATGCCAGCTGAAAGCAAATCGTGACTTACTAGGCTAGTGACAAATTGAGAAATGCAAGAGGGAAAATCATCTGTATCGATAGCTCAGCGGTAAGAGCAGTCGCCCGGCAAGCGGAAAGTCCTGGTTTCGAACCCCGGGCAAGGCGGTTGCTTTTTTTCTCTTGGATTTATTAATTTGATTTAGAATCGTTAAAAAGAAAAGTTGTTAAAATTCTTCTTTATCCATCATTGACTGATTCTAACAACTGTAGGTTCGATTCCCGTCCCGAAAAAAATAAACAAAAATTGAATTTACGATATATTTGTGCGCTTTCATCGTTACTGGTTAATGCCAGCTGAAAGCAAATCGTGGCTTACTAGGCTAATGACAAATTGGGAAATGCAAGAGGGAAAATCATCTGTCTCGTTAGCTCAGTGGTAAGTGCATCGCCTGGCAAGCGGAAGGCCCTGGTTTCAAACCCCGGACGAGGCGGTTGTTTTTTCTTCTTGTATTTATTAATTTGTTTTAGAATCGTTAAAAATAAAAGTTCTTAAAATTCTCCTTTATCCATCATTGACTGATTCTAACAACTGTAGGTTCGATTCCCGTCCCGAAAAAAATTAATAAAAATTGAATTTACGATATATTTGTGCGCTTTCATCGTTACTGGTTAATGCCAGCTGAAAGCAAATCGTGACTTACTAGGCTAGTGACAAATTGAGAAATGCAAGAGGGAAAATCATCTGTCTCGATAGCTCAGCGGTAAGAGCAGTCGCCCGGCAAGCGGAAAGTCCTGGTTTCGAACCCCGGACAAGGCGGTTGCTTTTTTTCTCTTGGATTTATTAATTTGATTTAGAATCGTTAAAAATAAAAGTTGTTAAAATTCTTCTTTATCTATCATTGACTGATTCTAACAACTGTAGGTTCGATTTCCGTCCCGAAAAAAATAAATAAAAATTGAATTTACGATATATTTGTGTGCTTTCACCGTGACTGGTTAATGCCAGCTTAAATCAAATCGTGGCTTAGTAGGCTAGTGACAAATTGATAAATGCAAGAGGGAAAATCATCTGTCTCGTTAGCTCATTGTTAAGAGCATCGCTTGGCAATCGGAAGGTCCCGGTTTCAAACCCCGGACGAGGCGGTTGTTTTTTCTTCTTGAATTTATTGATTTGATTTAGAATCGTTAAAAATAAAAGTTCTTAAAAATCTTCTTTATCCATCATTGGCTGATTCTAACAACTGTAGGTTGGATTTCCGTCCCGAAAAAAATAAATAAAAATTGAATTTACAATTTATTTGTGTGCTTTCAGTGTTATTGGTTAATGCCAGATGAAAGCAAATCGTGGCTATTGACAAATTGATAAATTCGATATGGAAAATCATCTGTCTCGTTAGCTCATTGATAATAGCAGTCGCCCGATAAGCGGAAAGTCCCGGTTTCAAACCCCGGACAAGGCGGTTGTTTTTTTTTCTCTTGGATTTATTAATTTGATTTAGAATCGTTAAAAATAAAAGTTCTTAAAATTCTTCTTTATCCATCATTGACTGATTCTAACAACTGTAGGTTCGATTCCCGTCCCGAAAAAAATAAATAAAAATTGAATTTACAATTTATTTGTGTGCTTTCAGTGTTATTGGTTAATGCCAGATGAAAGCAAATCGTGGCTATTGACAAATTGATAAATTCGATATGGAAAATCATCTGTCTCGTTAGCTCATTGATAATAGCAGTCGCCCGATAAGCGGAAAGTCCCGGTTTCAAACCCCGGACAAGGAGGTTGTTTTTTTCTCTTGGATTTATTAATTTGATTTAGAATCGTTAAAAATAAAAGTTCTTAAAATTCTTCTTTATCCATCATTGACTGATTCTAACAACTGTAGGTTCGATTTCCGTCCCGAAAAAAATAAATAAAAACTGAATTTACGATATATTTGTGCGCTTTCATCGTGACTGGTTAATGCCAGCTGAAATCAAATCGTGGCTTAGTAGGCTAGTGACAAATTGATAAATGCAAGAGGGAAAATCATCTGTCTCGTTAGCTCAGTGGTAAGAGCATCGCCCGGCAAGCGGAAGGTCCCGGTTTCAAACACCGGTCGAGGCGGTTGTTTTTTTCTCTTGGATTTATTAATTTTATTTAGAATCGTTAAAAATAAAAGTTCTTAAAATTCTTCTTTATGCATCATTGACTGATTCTGAGCAATTACCTACGAATTAGATTAATGTACATATATGCATGCATATCTACAGAAACAAAATAATTCATTTCTCACGGTACGGTAAAACTTCTAACATCTCATATTGCGTCTGGGGGCATAATTTTCATTCGCAAGTAATCAAATATCACTTGCCTGCGCGTGGGAAATGCAAGCTTGCAAATTCTTACGTGAAATTGCCGCCTGCAGTTCTCATGAGAAAATTATTTTCCCTGAAAGTTTTATTTAAATTTTATATAAATTAACGAGTTTTGGAGAATAAATATTCAGTATTTTTTGAAGAACAAAAGGAGTCTTTTTAATTAATATACATTGGTGACCGACGGGATGTATTGAATGTTTCAGTACAGCACCAACATAGAAACAGCTTTTTACTTTATCTGCATAGGCAGGTACTTACAAACAAGAAGCAGTAGCTGCTCACTCAGTCAATCAGCAGTGGCTATCAATTCATTGCAGCGGCAGTAGCAACTATACGAACAAGAAGCAGTAGCTGCTCACTCAGGCAATCAGCAGTGGCTATCAATTCATTGCAGCGGCAATAGCAACTATACAAACAAGAAGCAGTAGCTGCTCACTCAGGCAATCAGCAGTGGCTATCAATTCATTGCAGCGGCAATAGCAACTATACAAACAAGAAGCCGTAGCTGCTCACTCAAGCAATGAGCAGTGGCTATCAATTCATTGCAGCGGCAATAGCAACTATACAAACAAGAAGCAATAGCTACTCAAATAAGAATATTCAAAGGGTCCACGAAGCTACAATGGCCGATCTCAAAAGGCTGACAACCACCCAAACAGATATTGGTAAGGAAATAACCCAATTATCTGAAAATTTCAGGAAGGAAAGAAGCGAACGAAGAACACTTGAGGGTACCAAGAGCTACCTAGAAAGGCTCTTAAAATCATGGGCCAAATTTGAGGAAACACATGAGCAACTAGAGGGAAGGCAACAGGGACCATCCTTACTTTGCTCAAAATTATTATGAACAAGTCCACAAGGAATACAAAGAGTTCATGTTAAAGATAGAGGAACGTATGTTACAAATCACGAACGCACCAATAGTCTCAACCCACAGACAGAATGACGGTACACAGACAGCAGATCAATCTGAACCCATCAAAGACAATCTCGAGCAACTCAAGCTAAAGAACCAACTAGAGGGCACAATCTCAGCATTAGACCGAGTCATTACTGCAATCGAGAAAGAAATGACAATCCCACAGTCAAAGGCATACTACATACAAAAACTTAAATTTGCCAACCAGTATTGGGATCAAATATCATTGTTACATGGACAAATCATGGCAAATATTAGCGATAAACCTTGCGACGTAAGAGCATATTCCATAATTGAAGACCGCTTCCAGACTATCGCCATAAAACTACAGGAAAAGCTGGAAGAGCAAAACACTTCTCTCGGCGGTAATAGCAATGTCAAGCTGCCAAAAATTACCCTTCCTACATTTGATGGAAGTTACACCAAGTGGACTCAGTTCAAAGAATTGTTCACGCAATTAATACATAACCGACCATTAAGTGGAGCAAAAAAAATGTTCTACCTAAAGGCGAACCTAATAGCTGAGCCCAATCGACTAATCAAACATCTTCAAGCCACAGAAGACAACTATACTATGGCATGGAAAATTCTTATAGAGCGCTACGACAATCCGAGAACCATCGTAACTGCAATTCTGAACGACCTGTTAAGCCAGCCATGTCTCACTACGGAGACAACTTCAGGAATTAAGAGGCTACATGACTGCACCAAAGAATGTCTATTAGCTCTCGAGAAACTGGGCATTCATATCAACGATTGGAGTCCTATATTGCTGCACCTACTATTACAGAAGATAGATAAAGACTCGAGGAGGCTTTATGAACAATCGCTGAAGTCTCCTCGAGAGTTGCAAGATATAAGCGACTTCTTAAAGTTCTTAGAGTCAAGATTTCAGATGCTAGAAGCAGTTCACACAAGAGAAGAGCGCAAGAAGACATCCACATTTACAGCTGCAGCACAAACACCTCAGTGTCCTGTTTGCAAAGCAGAGCACAACATCTACAAGTGTACCAAGTTTCTCTATTTGCCATTAGAGAATCGGATTCGACTTGTCAGACAATTGCACTTATGTCCAAACTGTCTGAGATTTGGTCACAAGGCCAGAGAGTGCTCATCAAGCAGCTGCAGGAAATGCAACAAAAATCATAATACATTAATTCATGATCCGGAATTAGAAAGGGCCAAGTCTGCACCACATCATGCTAATAGCTCTGTCAGCTCAAATGACCCACGCAAGTCAACCTTACCACATGGAAGGAAACCTGTCAGCACCCTTCAACCCAATGAAATAACGCAGAGTACTATGCAATCAGTATCCAGTGCAACAAACATGAGTCAAATGTCAGCAAAAGGGTCCCAAGTTATGCTAGCAACTGCTGTTATAAGAGTTAGCAGCGCTTCAGGGATTCTTGTGAACTGCAGAGTGCTGTTAGACTCAGGCTCACAGCTTCACTTCGTTTGTGAACGATTAGTACAAACGCTAGGCCTGCAACGTCGTCGTATTTCTCTACCCATAAGTGGAATTGGAGGTCTCGAAACAAACGCAAGGTACGAAACTACCCTCACGATTCATTCGAGGCTAAATGACTTTGCTACTGACATAAACGCAGTGATTTTAAAAACTATCACGGAACAACAACCTTCAATGTACATCAAAACATCCAGCTGGAATATTCCCAACAATATACAGTTAGCAGACCCTGCATTCCACAAACCTCAGTCTATTGATATGTTGTTGGGGGCAGAGCTATTTCTTCAGTTGCTGGAAGAAGGGCAAATCAGCCTACATAATGACCTGCCGTTGCTCCAAAATACTCGGTTTGGATGGATACTTTCGGGAAGAATACAAGAAGGAACAAGGAGCAAGCAGAGTTGCTATATCGCAACTCAACCTTCAGTCACAGCATTGGAAAGGCAGCTGAAACAATTTTGGGAAATAGAAAATCACGACTCGCCTCCTAGGTATATGTCAAGAGAGGAATTAGAATGTGAAGAACACTTTCAAACCACCGCTCAACGATCAACATCGGGACGATATACCGTAAAACTACCATCCCGGGAGAAACCTTCAAACCTTGGGTCATCTTTTGACATCGCAACTAAACGATTTTTCGCCTTAGAGAGAAAAATGTATAAGAACGAAAACACTAGAATACAGTATATAGAGTTTATGAAAGAATATGAAGCTCTTGGTCACATGCAGCCCATCGCAAGGGAACTCATTCCTCCCATACATTATTATATGCCACACCACTGTGTCACGAAGGCTGATAGCACCACCACTAAGTTCCGGGTGGTGTTTGATGCATCAGCTAAGACAACATCAGGTAAATCGCTCAATGACATTCTGATGGTAGGGCCAACAGTTCAGCCGGAGTTATTTTCCATCTTAAGCAAATTCAGGATTCACAAGTACGTGATGACGGCAGACATTTGCAAAATGTATCGTCAGATTGAAATACATCCAAACGACAAAAGGTTTCAGCTCATACTGTGGCGTGATTCCAAAGAGAAACCACTTCAAACGTACCATAAACACTGTTACCTATGGAACCGCCGCGGCTCCATTCCTTGCAACCAGAAGCTTAAACCAGTTAGCTCTGGCTGAATACGACTCAGCTCCAGAAGCAGCAAATGTCATTCTTGGAAGCACCTATGTAGACGACATCTTGACAGGATCTAGTTCAACACAAGAGTTAATAAACCTTAAGGACGATCTAATACGACTACTACGATCTGGAGGCTTCGAATTAAGAAAATTCAGCACCAATCACACCGAGATATTGCAAACTGTACCAGAAGATCACAAAGAGAAAATGATTCTCATCAATGAAACTGAGGTTACTAAGGCACTAGGATTAGTCTGGGAGCCAAACAAAGATACATTTCAATATCACATCGCAGAATATAGGCCAGATAAACTAACCAAGCGTACAGCATTGTCCGACATAACTCGTATTTTCGACCCTCTTGGATTGATAGGACCCGTCACAGTATTAGGAAAGCTATTTGTGCAAGAATTATTTAAAGACAAATGTACCTGGGATGAAGAATTTCCCGCCCAATATAAAGAAAAGTGGATCAAATTTAAGAAACGCTTATCTGAACTAAAAACTTTAAAAATTCCGCGACATGTAATATTGTCCAAACCAATTGATGTGCAACAGCGAATACGCCTATGGAGCCTGCTGTTACCTCAGATCATCAGTTCATCACGGACAAATTAGGGTTAGGCTCTTGTGTGCTAAATCAAGGATAGCACCACTGAAGACCATGACACTTGCTAGATTGGAACTCTGTGCAGCACTACTGATGGCAGAACTAGCTGAAAGAGCGTGTCAGTGTTTATCAGTCAAAGTATCAAAAATCGTTTATTACACTGACTCCACTATTGTACTCTCATGGATCTCCTCGCCGTCATACACATGGACTACCTTTGTGGCAAATCGGGTAGAGAAAATACAGCAACTGACTCAAACGAACCAGTGGAGGCACATTGATGGAGCTCAAAATCCTGCCGACATCATTTCTCGAGGCATGCTGCCTGATGCCATAGTGCAATCAGGGCAATGGTTTAAAGGACCAGCATTTTTAGTCAATCCCGAAGTAAGTTGGCCCAAACCATCATTCAAATTGCCTGATAGGGTTCCGGAGATAAAACCGAAGAAATCAGTACTAACCACAGGAATAAAGGAGCACGAATACACCGATATTTTACAATTAGTGAACCATTCAAACTCATTTCAAAAGATGCAAAGAATATTTGCCTACTGTATCAGGTTTACACAGAATTGTAAGACATCATCAAAGGGGTCTAGGAAAACGGGAGAACTTTCAATCACAGAATTGGATAAGGCTATAAGCGGAGTTATCAAGAATGTTCAGAGAACTGCACTTTACCGTCAATATTTGGAGTTGAAGAAAAATAAAGCATTAGATCCGAGTGACCCCATTCAACACTTGACTCCATACCTAGACCAAACTGCCCAGATCATCAAAGTAGGAGGTCGACTAAAACACTCTGATCTTACACAAGAAGCAAAAAACCAAATACTGCTGCCCAAGGGACACAAGTTTAATGAGTTGTTGTTCGATCATTTGCATAAACAACACATGCACGCCGCTCCTCAAACATTAATCGCAATTGCAAGACAACGATACTGGGTCCTAGACGCCAGAAGACTTGCCCAGAAAATGGTTTATAGGTGCATAAGATGCCTTCGGTGTAAGCCAAAGGTTCTAGAACAAATAATGGGAGACCTACCAAAGGAACGAGTAAGGACCTCAACACCATTTCACACCACAGGCGTCGATTTTTGTGGTCCTATAATGATTCACTTCAAAGTGAGCGGAAAATCCCCGACAAAGGCATACATTGCCGTGTTTGTTTGTTTCACTACAAAGGCAGTCCACATGGAGCTAGTTAGCGATCTCAGCGCTGAAGCCTTCCTCAACGCCCTAAAGAGATTCATAGCTCGAAGAGGTTTATGCGCCACTATCTTCTGTGATAACGCAACAAACTTCTTAGGGGCAAGAGCACAATTAAAAGAATTAAAGGACATGTTCACTTCACACAAATTGCAGTCATCGCTGTCGCAGCTATATGCCCAGAACCATATTGAGTGGAAGCCGATTCCTCCACGATCACCTCACTTCGGGGGTCTCTGGGAAGCGGCAGTGAAATCTGCAAAACATCACTTAACCCGCCAAATAGGAAATGCAAATCTAACTTACGAGGAACTGCACACTATTATCGTTCAAGTCGAAGCCATTCTTAATTCCAGGCCATTAACACCCATGTCAGCAGACCCTAACGACTTTGAAGCGCTAACACCAGGGCATTTCTTGACAGGCAAACCACTGACAACATTTGCTGAAACAGACATCAGCGACCAAAAATTTAACAATTTGACGAGATATAGGCAAATACAACACATCCAACAAACATTTTGGCATCGATGGTCAGCAGAATACCTTCAAGAACTTCAGACAAGAAATAAGTGGAAGGGAGTGAAACCGAACCTGAAGCCAGGAACTCTAGTGTTAATAAGGGACAAAAACCTACCACCATTAAAATGGCCCTTAGGCAGAGTGGTAGAAACTTTCGATGGCACGGACAATGTTACAAGAGTCGTGAATGTTAAAACAGCCTCCGGAGTTCTTAAAAGATCGATTCACAATCTTTGTCCCTTACCAGAAGAAGAACATTATTCCGAATGCAGCAACATTGAAGAAAGGGGTTCAAATTCACCTACCGATAAATCAATCAAATCAACAACACGTCTCTTGAGCTCTAAACAAGGCTTGGTCAAGACTTCAAGAGACATCGAGAGCAAGCAAGCTCCAAAGAGATCAAAGCGACCTTATCATCCCCTTCGAGGAAGATTCTTGCCAATTAATTCCAATTGGGCAAACTCAGACTTTGTGAAGAGGAAAAAGACAACTAAAATTGTCGAAAGTTCAGAGGACAATACTAAGCATAGTACGAATCCGGTCAAAACATCCACTAGCCTAAGGCTACTAATGTTGACTTCACTCATCCTTCCCATACTAGGACATTCTATTAAAGAACCTGTGAAGGTAGACCCATTCACTAGTCACCCAGGAATTTTTTTCGAAAAAATAGGACAAGCACAATTAATGAATAGTGAATGGAATCTAATAACCTATTATAACCTCGACAACTATTGGAACGAGTTAAAAGGGATCAGGAAATGTATAGGTGAAATAGGCAATCTCTGTAATAATACAACCATTCGAAGAAATCATTGCTTGGAAATATTCTCCCAATTTCAACATCAGCTTACGCACATCGAGGAATCCAATGAGATCCTACATAAACGAAGCAGTGGACGCAGAAGAAGGGCACCCCTTGAAATAGTGGGAAGGGTCGCAAACACACTTTTTGGAATTCTCGATGCATCTTATGCTGAGCATATTGAAAGGGAAATTGAAAGGTCTCGTACGAATGAAAACCACTTGCTTTACTTATTGAGAAACCAAACATCTATACTGGAATCCACAACCAACATCCTAAAGCGGAAGGACGAAGCAATCCAATGTCAATTTAAGGCAATACAAGATCACATTCAGGCATATAGCAGCTATATAGATAACCTACAACATGAGAAGGAAGCAACGCAAGCATTTACTGCACTTTCCCTGCTGACCAGCTTAGTTCTACAAAACTATCAGCGAATGCAAGATGCTTTACTAAGTGTTCTCATAGATCTTCACCACAGTAAAATTAGCCCCTTGCTAATTACTCCAACACAGCTACGGGAACAACTTACAATAATAAAGCAACACCTTCCATCTACCTTATCCATACCAGGAAATGACCCGGATGACGGATTAATGGTGTACAATATAATGTCAGCCGCAACTAGGGTAACAGAGTCATATATACTGTTTGATATCAGGATACCGTTACAACATAACGAATATTTCCAACTATTTAAGTTAATTCCGGTTCCAATTCCACATGAAAACGGATTCCTCCTAATCAAACCTTCATCGGAATATTTAATTGTAAGCTTGCCCAGAGACAGATATTACCCCCTCACGCAAAGAGAATTGGATAGCTGTAAACAGCTAAACGAGGAGAAATACTTATGCCACCAGAATCATCCGATTTTTAACTTAAAGGCCAACATAAGCCAATGTGAGATGGGCTTGTTGAATCATCAAAAATCACTATCAAATTGTCAACTGCGATCCTCCAATCGTTCGAGTGTGTGGACACAACTTCACACTCCCAACAATTGGTTGTACTGCTTGGATTCGGAGACGACATTCAACATCGTATGTGGAACACGAGTGATGCAAATAACCCTCAAAGGAAGCGGTGTTCTACAGCTCCGACCAGACTGCTCAATAAAACAATCATCCATGACGATTACTAGTCATGGCCGCTACCTGAGCAAGGTAATTTCATCATTCATTCCACAAATGAACCTAAGCGATTTCTCAAGGAGCCACAAGGACACGCCAGAAAAACATGCTACTCCAGAGCTTCATCTGCAATCCAATGATCGCGAATTGGATATCCTGATCAACCAAATACAAGACCTGAAGGAAAGGGAAATTTTTTATCAAGAAGCAACACTACATGACGTTCACCATTACACCATCAGTTACGTTCTTCTATGCGCGCTACTTGCTGGATGCAGCTACTATACCTATTTGAGACGCAAGCGTTCCCGAAATCAGCTGTCCATATCTCCTCCAATACCAGCAGCATGCTCCCATATGACGATCAACGAAGACTTTGTGTTGCATAGCAACCCAAGGGGGCAGGATGAACAATTACCTACGAATTAGATTAATGTACATATATGCATGCATATCGAAACAAAATAATTCATTTCTCACGGTACGGTAAAACTTCTAAAATCTCATATTGCGTCTGGGGGCATAATTTTCATGCGCAAGTAATCAAATATCACTTGCCTGCGCCTGGGAAATGCAAGCTTGCAAATTCTTACGTGAAATTGCCGCCTGCAGTTCTCATGAGAAAATTATTTTCCCAGAAAGTTCTATTTAAATTTTATATAAATTAACGAGTTTTGGAGAATAAATATTCAGTATTTTTTGAAGAACAAAAGGAGTCTTTTTAATTAATATACAGATTCTAACAACTGCTGAAATCAAATCGTGGCTTAGTAGACTAGTGACAAATTGAGAAATGCAAGAGGGAAAATCATCTGTCTCGATAGCTCAGCAGTAAGAGCAGTCGCCCGGCAAGCGGAAGGTCCCGGTTTCAAACCCCGGACAAGGCGGTTGTTTTTTTCTCTTGGATTTATTAATTAGATTTAGAATCGTTAAAAATAAAAGTTCTTAAAATGCTTCTTTATCCATCATTGACTGATTCTAACAAGTGTTCGATTCCAGTCCCGCAAAAACTAAATAAAAATTGAATTTACGATATATTTGTGCGCTTTCATCGTGATTGGTTAATGCTAGCTGAAATCAAATCGTGGCTTAGTAGGCTAGTGACAAATTGATAAATGCAAGAGGGAAAATCATCTGCCTCGTTAGCTCAGTGGTAAGAGCATCGCCCGGCAAGCGGAAGATCCCGCTTTCAAACCCCGGACGAGGCGGTTGTTTTTTCTTCTTGCATTTATTAATTTGATTTAGGATCGTTAAAAATAAAAGTTCTTAAAATTCTTCTTTATCCATCATTGACTGATTCTAACAAGTATTGGTTCGATACCCGTCCGGGAAAAAAAAATAAAAATTGAATTTACAATTTATTTGTGCGCTTTCATTGTTACTGGTTAATGCCAGATGAAAGCAAATCGTGGCTTAGTAGGCTATTGACAAATTGATAAATTCAATATGGAAAATCATCTGTCTCGTTAGCTCATTGGTAAGAGCAGTCGCCCGATAAACGGAAAGTCCCGATTTCAAACCCCGGACGAGGCCGTTGTTTTTTCTTGTTGTATTTATTAAATTAATTTAGAATCGTTAAAAATAAAAATTCTTAAAATTCTTCTTTATTTATTATTAATTGATTCTAAGAAGTGTAGGTTCGATTCCCGTCCGGGAAGAAATAAATAAAAATTGAATTTACAATTTATTTGTGCGCATGCATCGTTACTGGTTAATGCCAGCTGAAAGCAAATCGTGGCTTACTAGGCTAGTGACAAATTGATAAATGCAAGAGGGAAAATCATCTGTCTCGATAGCTCAGCAGTAAGAGCAGTCGCCCGGCAAGCGGAAAGTCCCGGTTTCAAACCCCGAACAAGGCGGTTGTTTTTTTTCTCTTGGATTTATTAATTTGATTTAGAATCGTTAAAAATAAAAGTTGTTAAAATTCTTCTTTATCCATCATTGACTGATTCTAACAACTGTAGGTTCGATTCCCGTCCCGAAAAAAATAAATAAAAATTAAATTAATTTGATTTAGAATTATTAAAAATAAAAGTTCTTAAAAGTCTTCTTTATCTATCATTGACTGATTCTAAGAAGTGTAGGTTCGATGCCCGTCCGGGAAGAAATAAATAAAAATTGAATTTACAATTTATTTGTGCGCTTTCATCGTTACTGGTTAATGCCAGCTGAAAGCAATTCGTGGCTTACTAGGCTAGTGACAAATTGATAAATGCAAGAGGGAAAATCATCTGTCTCGATAGCTCAGCAGTAAGAGCAGTCGCCCGGCAAGCGGAAAGTCCCGGTTTCAAACCCTGGACAAGTCGGTGGTTTTCTTCTCTTGGAATTATTAATTTGATTTAGAATCGTTAAAAATAAAAGTTCTTAAAATTCTTCTTTATCCATCATTGACTGATTCTAACAACTGTAGGTTCTATTCCCGTCCGGGAAAAAAAAATAAAAATTGAATTTGCAATTTATTTGTGCGCTTTCATCGTTACTGGTTAATGCCAGCTGAAATCAAATCGTGGCTTAGTAGGCTAGTGACAAATTGATAAATGCAAGAGTTAAAATTATCTGTCTCGTTAGCTTAGTGGTAAGAGCATCGCCCTGCAAGCGGAAGGTCCCGGTTTCAAACCCCGGGCGAGGCGGTTGTTTTTTCTTCTTGTATTTATTAATTTGATTTAGGATCGTTAAAACTAAAAGTTGTTAAAATTCTTCTTTATCCATCATTGACTGATGCTAACAAGTGTAGGTTCGATACCCGTCCGGAAAAAAAAAAGTAAAAATTGAATTTACAATTTATTTGTGCGCTTTCATCGTGACTGGCTAATGCCAGCTGAAATCAAATTGTGGCTTAGTAGGCTAGTGACAAATTGATAAATGCAAGAGGGAAAATCATCTGTGTCGTTTGCTCAGTGGTAAGAGCATCGTCTGGCAAGCGGAAGGTTCCGGTTTCAAACCCCGGACAAGGCGGTTGTCTTTTTTTCTTGGATTTATCAATTTGATTTAGAATCGTTAAAACTAAAAGTTGTTAAAATTCTTCTTTATCCATCATTGACTGATTCTAAGAAGTGTAGGTTCGATTCCCGTCCGGGAAGAAATAAATAAAAATAGAATTTACAATTTATTAGTGCGCTTTCATCGTTACTGGTTAATGCCAGCTGAAAGCAAATCGGTGCTTACTAGGCTAGTGACAAATTGAGAAATGCAAGAGGGAAAATCATCTGTCTCGATAGCTCAGCGGTAAGAGCAGTCGCCCGGCAAGCGGAAAGTCCCGGTTTCAAACCCCGGACAAGGCGGTTGTTTTTTTCTCTTGGAATTATTAATTTGATTTAGAATCGTTAAAAATAAAAGTTCTTAAAATTCTTCTTTATCCATCATTGACTGATTCTAACAACTGTTGGTTCTATTCCCGTCCGGGAAAAAAATATAAATAAAAATTGAATTTGCAATTTATTTGTGCGCTTTCATCGTGACTGGTTAATGCCAGCTGAAATCATATCGTGGCTTAGTAGGCTAGTGACAAATTGATAAATGCAAGAGGGAAAATTATCTGTCCCGTTAGCTCAGTGGTAAGAGCATCGCCCGGCAAGCGGAAGGTCCCGGTTTCAAACCCCGGACGAGGCGGTTGTTTTTTCTTCTTGCATTTATTAATTTGATTTAGGATCGTTAAAAATAAAAGTTCTGAAAATTCTTCTTTATCCATCATTGACTGATGCTAACAAGTGTAGGTTCGATACCCGTCCGGAAAAAAAAATAAAAATTGAATTTACAATTTATTTGTGCGCTTTCATCGTGACTGGCTAATGCCAGCTGAAATCAAATTGTGGCTTAGTAGGCTAGTGACAAATTGATAAATGGAAGAGGGAAAATCATCTGTCTCGTTAGCTCAGTGGTAAGGGCATCGCCTGGCAAGCGGAAGGCGGTGGTTTCAAACCCCGGACGAGAGGGTTGTTTTTTCATCTTGCATTTATTAATTTGATTTAGAATCGTTAAAAATAAAAGTTTTTAAAACTCTTCTTTATCCATCATTGGCTGATTCTAACAAGTGTATGTTCGATTCCCGTCCGGGAAAAAATAAATAAAAATTGAATTTGCAATTTATTTGTGCCCTTTCATCGTTACTGGTTAATGCCAACTGAAAGCAAATCGTGACCTACTAGGCTAGTGACAAATTGAGAAATGCAAGAGGGAAAATCATCTGTCTCTATAGCTCAGAGGTAAGAGCAGTCGCCCGGCATGCGGAAAGTTCTTAAAATTCTTCTTTATCTATCATTGACTGATTCTAACAACTTTAGGTTTGATTCCCGTCCCGACAAAAATAAATAAAAATTGAATTTGCGATATATTTGTGCGCTTTCATTGTGACTGTTTAATGCCAGCTGAAATCAAATCGTGGCTTAGTAGGCTAGAGACAAATTGATAAATGCAAGTGTTAAAATCATCTGTCTCGTTAGCTCAGTGGTAAGAGCATCGCCCAGCAAAGGGAAGGTCCCGGTTTCAAACCCCGGACGAGTCGGTTGTTTTTTCCTCTTGCAATTATTAATTTGATTTAGAATCGTTAAAAATAAAAGTTCTTAAAATTCTTCTTTATCCATCATTGACTGATTCTAACAACTTTAGGTTCGATTCCCGTCCCGAAGAAAATAAATAAAAATTGAATTTACGATATGTTTGTGCGCTTTCACCGTGACTGTTTAATGCCAGCTGAAATCAAATCGTGGCTTAGTAGGCTAGTGACAAATTGATAAATGCAAGTGTTAAAATCATCTGTCTCGTTAGCTCAGTGGTAAGAGCATCGCCCAACAAAGGGAAGGTCCCGGTTTCAAACCCCGGACGAGGCGGTTGTTTTTTCTTCTTGCATTTATTAATTTGATTTAGAATCGTTAAAAATAAAAGTTCTTAAAATTCTTCTTTATCCATCATTGACTGATTCTAACAAGTGTAGGTTCGATTCCCGTCCGGAAAAAAAAATTTATAAAAATTGAATTTACAATTTATTTGTGCGCTTTCATCGTTACTGGCTAATGCCAGGTGAAAGCAAATCGTGGCTTAGTAGGCTAGTGACAAATTGCGAAATGCACGATGGAAAATCATCTGTCTCTATAGCTCAGTGGTAAGAGCATCGCCCGGCAAGAGGAAGGTCCCGGTTTCCAACCCCGGACGAGAGGGTTGTTTTTTCATCTTGCATTTATTAATTTGATTTAGAATCGTTAAAAATAAAAGTTTTTAAAACTCTTCTTTATCCATCATTGACTGATTCCAACAAGTGTAGGTTCGATTCCAGTCCGCGAAAAAAAAATAAATACAAATTGAATTTACAACTTATTTGTGCGCTTTCGTCGTTACTGGTTAATGCCAGGTGAAAGCAAATCGTGGCTTAATAGCCTAGTGACAAATTGAGAAATGCAAGACGGAAAATCATCTGTCTCGTTAGCTCAGTGGCAAGACAAGTCGCCCGCAAAGTGGAAGGTCCCGTTTTCAAACCCCGGACGAGGCGGTTGTTTTTCTTCTTGTATTTATTAATTTGATTTAGAATCGTTAAAAATAAAAATTCTTAAAGTTCTTCTTTATCCATCATTGACTGATTCAATAAGTGTAGGTTCGATTCCCGGCCGGGAAAAAATAAATAAAAATTGAATTTACAATTTATTTGTGCCCTTTCATCGTTACTGGTTAATGCCAGCTGAAAGCAAATCGTACCTTAGTAGGCTAGTGACAAATTGATAAATGCAAGAGGGAAAATCATCTGTCTCGTTAGCTCAGTGGCAAGACAAGTCGCCCGGAAAGTGGAAGGTCCCGGTTTCAAACCCCGGACGAGGCGGTTGTTTTTCTTCTTGTATTTATTAATTTGATTTAGAATCGTTAAAAATAAAAATTCTTAAAGTTCTTCTTTATCCATCATTGACTGATTCTATAAGTGTAGGTTCGATTCCCGTCCGGGAAAAAATAAATAAAAATTGAATTTACAATTTATTTGTGCCCTTTCATCGTTACTGGTTAATGCCAGCTGAAAGCAAATCGTAGCTTAGTATGCTAGTGACAAATTGATAAATGCAAGAGGGAAAATCATCTGTCTCTATAGCTCAGTGGCAAGATCAGTCGCCCGGCAAGCGGAAAGTCCGGGTTTCAAACCCCGGACAAGGCGGTTGTTTTTTTTCTCTTGGATTTATTAATTTGATTTAGAATCGTTAAAAATAAAAGTTCTTAAAATTTTTCTTTATCCATCATTGACTGATTCTAACAACTTTAGGTTCGATTCCCGTCCCGAAAAAAATAAATAAAAATTGAATTTACGATATATTTGTGCGCTTTCATCGTGACTGTTTAATGCCAGCTGAAATCAAATCGTGGCTTAGTAGCCTAGTGACAAATTGATAAATGCAAGTGCTAAAATCATCTGTCTCGTTAGCTCAGTGGTAAGAGCATCGCCCAGCAAAGGGAAGGTCCCGGTTTCCAACCCCGGACGAGAGGGTTTTTTTTTCATCTTGCATTTATTAATTTGATTTAGAATCGTTAAAAATAAAAGTTTTGAAAACTCTTCTTTATCCATCATTGACTGATTCTAACAAGTGTATGTTCGATTCCCGTCCGGGAAAAAATAAATAAAAATTGAATTTACAATTTATTTGTGCCCTTTCATTGTTACTGGTTAATGCCAACTGAAAGCAAATCGTGACCTACTAGGCTAGTGACAAATTGAGAAATGCAAGAGGGAAAATCATCTGTCTCTATAGCTCAGAGGTAAGAGCAGTCGCCCGGCATGCGGAAAGTCCGGGTTTCATTCCCGGACAAGGCGGTTGTTTTTTTCTCTTGGATTTATTAATTTGATTTAGAATCGTTAAAAATAAAAGTTCTTAAAATTTTTCTTTATCTATCATTGACTGATTCTAACAACTTTAGGTTCGATTCCCGTCCCGACAAAAATAAATAAAAATTGAATTTGCGATATATTTGTGCGCTTTCATCGTGACTGTTTAATGCCAGCTGAAATCAAATCGTGGCTTAGTAGGCTAGTGACAAATTGATAAATGCAAGTGTTAAAATCATCTGTCTCGTTAGCTCAGTGGTAAGAGCATCGCCCAGCAAAGGGAACGTCCCGGTTTCAAACCCCGGACGAGTCGGTTGTTTTTTCCTCTTGCATTTATTAATTTGATTTAGAATCGTTAAAAATAAAAGTTCTTAAAATTCTTCTTTATCCATAATTGACTGATTCTAACAACTTTAGGTTCGATTCCCGTCCCGAAAAAAATAAATAAAAATTGAATTTACCATATATTTGTGCGCTTTCATCGTGACTGTTTAATGCCAGCTGAAATCAAATCGTGGCTTAGTAGACTAGTGACAAATTGATAAATGCAAGTGTTAAAATCATCTGTCTCGTTAGCTCAGTGGTAAGAGCATCGCCCAGCAAAGGGAAGGACCCGGTTTCAAACCCCGGACGAGACGGTTGTTTTTTCCTCTTGCATTTATTAATTTGATTTAGAATCGTTAAAAATAAAAGTTTTTAAAACTCTTCGTTATCCATCATTGACTGATTCTAAGAAGTGTAGTTTCGATTCCCGTCCGGGAAAAAATAAATAAAAATTGAATTTACAATTTATTTGTGCGCTTTCATCATTACTGGTTAATGCCAGCTGGAAGCAAATCGTGGCTTAGTAGGCTATTGACAAATTGATAAATTCAAGATGGAAAATCATCTGTCTCGTTAGCTCATTGGTAAGAGCAGTCGCCCTATAAGCGGAAGGTCCCGGTTTCAAACCCCGGACGAGGCGGTTGTTTTTTCTTGTTGTATTTATTAAATTAATTTACAATCGTTAAAAATAAAAATTCTTAAAATTCTTCTTTATCCATCATTGACTGATTATTACAAGTGTAGATTCGATTCCCGTCCGGGAAAAAATAAATAAAAACTGAATTTACAAATTATTTGTGCGCTTTCATCGTTATTGTTTAATGCCTGCTGAAATCAAATCGTGGCTTAGTAGGCTAGTGACAAATTGAGAAATGCAAGAGGGAAAATCATATGTGTCGATAGCTCATTGTTAAGAGCATCGGTTGGCAAGCGGATGGTCCCGGTTTCAAACCCCGGACGAAGCGGTTGTCTTTTCTTCTTGCATTTATTGATTTGATTTAGAATCGTTAAAAATAAAAGTTCTTAAAATTCTTCTTTATCCATCATTGACTGATTCTAACAACTGTAGGTTCGATTCCCGTCCCGAAAAAACTAAATAAAAATTGAATTTACGATATATTTGTGCGCTTTCATCGTTACTGGTTAATGCCAGCTGAAAGCAAATCGTGGCTATTGACAAATTGATAAATTCGATATGGAAAATCATCTGTCTCGTTAGCTCATTGATAATAGCAGTCGCCCGATAAGCGGAAAGTCCCGGTTTCAAACCCCGGACAAGGAGGTTGTTTTTTTCTCTTGGATTTATTAATTTGATTTAGAATCGTTAAAAATAAAAGTTCTTAAAATTCTTCTTTATCCATCATTGACTGATTCTAACAACTGTAGGTTCGATTTCCGTCCCGAAAAAAATAAATAAAAACTGAATTTACGATATATTTATGCGCTTTCATCGTTACTGGTTAATGCCAGCTGAAATCAAATCGTGGCTTAGTAGGCTAGAAGACAAATTGATAAATGCAAGAGGGAAAATCATCTGTCTCGTTAGCTCAGTGGTAAGAGCATCGCCTGGCAAGCGGAAGGCCCTGGTTTCAAACCTCGGACGAGGCGGTTGTTTTTTCTTCTTGTATTTATTAATTTGTTTTAGAATCGTTAAAAATAAAAGTTCTTAAAATTCTTCTTTATCCATCATTGACTGATTCTAACAACTGTAGGTTCGATTCCCGTCCCGAAAAAAATTAATAAAAATTGAATTTACGATATATTTGTGCGCTTTCATCGTTACTGGTTAATGCCAGCTGAAAGCAAATCGTGACTTACTAGGCTAGTGACAAATTGAGAAATGCAAGAGGGAAAATCATCTGTCTCGATAGCTCAGCGGTAAGAGCAGTCGCCCGGCAAGCGGAAAGTCCTGGTTTCGAACCCCGGGCAAGGCGGTTGCTTTTTTTCTCTTGGATTTATTAATTTGATTTAGAATCGTTAAAAAGAAAAGTTGTTAAAATTCTTCTTTATCCATCCTTGACTGATTCTAACAACTGTAGGTTCGATTCCCGTCCCGAAAAAAATAAATAAAAATTGAATTTACGATACATTTGTGCGCTTTCATCGTTACTGGTTAATGCCAGCTGAAAGCAAATCGTGGCTTACTAGGCTAATGACAAATTGGGAAATGCAAGAGGGAAAATCATCTGTCTCGTTAGCTCAGTGGTAAGTGCATCGCCTGGCAAGCGGAAGGCCCTGGTTTCAAACCCCGGACGAGGCGGTTGTTTTTTCTTCTTGTATTTATTAATTTGTTTTAGAATCGTTAAAAATAAAAGTTCTTAAAATTCTCCTTTATCCATCATTGACTGATTCTGAACAATTACCTACGAATTAGATTAATGTACATATATGCATGCATATCTACAGAAACAAAATAATTCATTTCTCACGGTACGGTAAAACTTCTAACATCTCATATTGCGTCTGGGGGCATAATTTTCATGCGCAAGTAATCAAATATCACTTGCCTGCGCGTGGGAAATGCAAGCTTGCAAATTCTTACGTGAAATTGCCGCCTGCAGTTCTCATGAGAAAATTATTTTCCCAGAAAGTTTTATTTAAATTTTATATAAATTAACGAGTTTTGGAGAATAAATATTCAGTATTTTTTGAAGAATAAAAGGAGTCTTTTTAATTAATATACATTGGTGACCGACGTGATGTATTGAATGTTTCAGTACAGCACCAACATAGCAACAGCTATTTACTTTATCTGCATAGGCAGGTACTTACAAACAAGAAGCAGTAGCTGCTCACTCAGTCAATCAGCAGTGGCTATCAATTCATTGCAGCGGCAGTAGCAACTATACGAACAAGAAGCAGTAGCTGCTCACTCAGGCAATCAGCAGTGGCTATCAATTCATTGCAGCGGCAATAGCAACTGTACAAACAAGAAGCAGTAGCTGCTCACTCAGGCAATCAGCAGTGGCTATCAATTCATTGCAGCGGCAATAGCAACTATACAAACAAGAAGCCGTAGCTGCTCACTCAAGCAATCAGCAGTGGCTATCAATTCATTGCAGCGGCAATAGCAACTACACAAACAAGAAGCAATAGCTACTCAAATAAGAATATTCAAAGGGTCCACGAAGCTACAATGGCCGATCTCAAAAGGCTGACAACCACCCAAACAGATATTGGTAAGGAAATAACCCAATTATCTGAAAATTTCAGGAAGGAAAGAAGCGAACGAAGAACACTTGAGGGTACCAAGAGCTACCTAGAAAGGCTCTTAAAATCATGGGCCAAATTTGAGGAAACACATGAGCAACTAGAGGGAAGGCAACAGGGACCATCCTTACTTTGCTCAAAATTATTATGAACAAGTCCACAAGGAATACAAAGAGTTCATGTTAAAGATAGAGGAACGTATGTTACAAATCACGAACGCACCAATAGTCTCAACCCACAGACAGAATGACGGTACACAGACAGCAGATCAATCTGAACCCATCAAAGACAATCTCGAGCAACTCAAGCTAAAGAACCAACTAGAGGGCACAATCTCAGCATTAGGCCGAGTCATTACTGCAATCGAGAAAGAAATGACAATCCCACAGTCAAAGGCATACTACATACAAAAACTTAAATTTGCCAACCAGTATTGGGATCAAATATCATTGTTACATGGACAAATCATGGCAAATATTAGCGATAAACCTTGCGACGTAAGAGCATATTCCATAATTGAAGACCGCTTCCAGACTATTGCCATAAAACTACAGGAAAAGCTGGAAGAGCAAAACACTTCTCTCGGCGGTAATAGCAATGTCAAGCTGCCAAAAATTACCCTTCCTACATTTGATGGAAGTTACACCAAGTGGACTCAGTTCAAAGAATTGTTCACGCAATTAATACATAACCGACCATTAAGTGGAGCAGAAAAAATGTTCTACCTAAAGGCGAACCTAATAGCTGGGCCCAATCGACTAATCAAACATCTTCAAGCCACATAAGACAACTATACTATGGCATGGAAAATTCTTATAGAGCGCTACGACAATCCGAGAACCATCGTAACTGCAATTCTGAATGACCTGTTAAGCCAGCCATGTCTCACTACGGAGACAACTTCAGGAATTAAGAGGCTACATGACTGCACCAAAGAATGTCTATTAGCTCTCGAGAAACTGGGCATTCATATCAACGATTGGAGTCCTATATTGCTGCACCTACTATTACAGAAGATAGATAAAGACTCGAGGAGGCTTTATGAACAATCGCTGAAGTCTCCTCGAGAGTTGCAAGATATAAGCGACTTCTTAAAGTTCTTAGAGTCAAGATTTCAGATGCTAGAAGCAGTTCACACAAGAGAAGAGCGCAAGAAGACATCCACATTTACAGCTGCAGCTCAAACACCTCAGTGTCCTGTTTGCAAAGCAGAGCACAAAATCTACAAGTGTACCAAGTTTCTCTATTTGCCATTAGAGAATCGGATTCGACTTGTCAGACAATTGCACTTATGTCCAAACTGTCTGAGATTTGGTCACAAGGCCAGAGAGTGCTCATCAAGCAGCTGCAGGAAATGCAACAAAAATCATAATACATTAATTCATGATCCGGAATTAGAAAGGGCCAAGTCTGCACCACATCATGCTAATAGCTCTGTCAGCTCAAATGACCCACGCAAGTCAACCTTACCACATGGAAGGAAACCTGTCAGCACCCTTCAACCCAATGAAATAACGCAGAGTACTATGCAATCAGTATCCAGTGCAACAAACATGAGTCAAATGTCAGCAAAAGGGTCCCAAGTTATGCTAGCAACTGCTGTTATAAGAGTTAGCAGCGCTTCAGGGATTCTTGTGAACTGCAGAGTGCTGTTAGACTCAGGCTCACAGCTTCACTTCGTTTGTGAACGATTAGTACAAACGCTAGGCCTGCAACGTCGTCGTATTTCTCTACCCATAAGTGGAATTGGAGGTCTCGAAACAAACGCAAGGTACGAAACTTCCCTCACGATTCATTCGAGGCTAAATGACTTTGCTACTGACATAAACGCAGTGATTTTAAAAACTATCACGGAACAACAACCTTCAATGTACATCAAAACATCCAGCTGGAATATTCCCAACAATATTCAGTTAGCAGACCCTGCATTCCACAAACCTCAGTCTATTGATATGTTGTTGGGGGCAGAGCTATTTCTTCAGTTGCTGGAAGAAGGGCAAATCAGCCTACATAATGACCTGCCGTTGCTCCAAAATACTCGGTTTGGATGGATACTTTCGGGAAGAATACAAGAAGGAACAAGGAGCAAGCAGAGTTGCTATATCGCAACTCAACCTTCAGTCACAGCATTGGAAAGGCAGCTGAAACAATTTTGGGAAATAGAAAATCACGACTCGCCTCCTAGGTATATGTCAAGAGAGGAATTAGAATGTGAAGAACACTTTCAAACCACCGCTCAACGATCAACATCGGGACGATATACCGTAAAACTACCATTCCGGGAGAAACCTTCAAACCTTGGGTCATCTTTTGACATCGCAACTAAGCGATTTTTCGCCTTAGAGAGAAAAATGTATAAGAACGAAAACACTAGAATACAGTATATAGAGTTTATGAAAGAATATGAAGCTCTTGGTCACATGCAGCCCATCGCAAGGGAACTCATTCCTCCCATACATTATTATATGCCACACCACTGTGTCACGAAGGCTGATAGCACCACCACTAAGTTCCGGGTGGTGTTTGATGCATCAGCTAAGACAACATCAGGTAAATCGCTCAATGACATTCTGATGGTAGGGCCAACAGTTCAGCCGGACTTATTTTCCATCTTAAGCAAATTCAGGATTCACAAGTACGTGATGACGGCAGACATTTGCAAAATGTATCGTCAGATTGAAATACATCCAAACGACAAAAGGTTTCAGCTCATACTGTGGCGTGATTCCAAAGAGAAACCACTTCAAACGTACCATAAACACTGTTACCTATGGAACCGCCGCGGCTCCATTCCTTGCAACCAGAAGCTTAAACCAGTTAGCTCTGGCTGAATACGACTCAGCTCCAGAAGCAGCAAATGTCATTCTTGGAAGCACCTATGTAGACGACATCTTGACAGGATCTAGTTCAACACAAGAGTTAATAAACCTTAAGGACGATCTAATACGACTACTACGATCTGGAGGCTTCGAATTAAGAAAATTCAGCACCAATCACACCGAGATATTGCAAACTGTACCAGAAGATCACAAAGAGAAAATGATTCTCATCAATGAAACTGAGGTTACTAAGGCACTAGGATTAGTCTGGGAGCCAAACAAAGATACATTTCAATATCACATCGCAGAATATAGGCCAGATAAACTAACCAAGCGTACAGCATTGTCCGACATAACTCGTATTTTCGACCCTCTTGGATTGATAGGACCCGTCACAGTATTAGGAAAGCTATTTGTGCAAGAATTATTTAAAGACAAATGTACCTGGGATGAAGAATTTCCCGCCCAATATAAAGAAAAGTGGATCAAATTTAAGAAACGCTTATCTGAACTAAAAACTTTAAAAATTCCGCGACATGTAATATTGTCCAAACCAATTGATGTGCAACAGCGAATACGCCTATGGAGCCTGCTGTTACCTCAGATCATCAGTTCATCACGGACAAATTAGGGTTAGGCTCTTGTGTGCTAAATCAAGGATAGCACCACTGAAGACCATGACACTTGCTAGATTGGAACTCTGTGCAGCACTACTGATGGCAGAACTAGCTGAAAGAGCGTGTCAGTGTTTATCAGTCAAAGTATCAAAAATCGTTTATTACACTGACTCCACTATTGTACTCTCATGGATCTCCTCGCCGTCATACACATGGACTACCTTTGTGGCAAATCGGGTAGAGAAAATACAGCAACTGACTCAAACGAACCAGTGGAGGCACATTGATGGAGCTCAAAATCCTGCCGACATCATTTCTCGAGGCATGCTGCCTGATGCCATAGTGCAATCAGGGCAATGGTTTAAAGGACCAGCATTTTTAGTCAATCCCGAAGTAAGTTGGCCCAAACCATCATTCAAATTGCCTTGATAGGGTTCCGGAGATAAAACCGAAGAAATCAGTACTAACCACAGGAATAAAGGAGCACGAATACACCGATATTTTACAATTAGTGAACCATTCAAACTCATTTCAAAAGATGCAAAGAATATTTGCCTACTGTATCAGGTTTACACAGAATTGTAAGACATCATCAAAGGGGTCTAGGAAAACGGGAGAACTTTCAATCACAGAATTGGATAAGGCTATAAGCGGAGTTATCAATAATGTACAGAGAACTGCACTTTACCGTCAATATTTGGAGTTGAAGAAAAATAAAGCATTAGATCCGAGTGACCCCATTCAACACTTGACTCCATACCTAGACCAAACTGCCCAGATCATCAAAGTAGGAGGTCGACTAAAACACTCTGATCTTACACAAGAAGCAAAAAACCAAATACTGCTGCCCAAGGGACACAAGTTTAATGAGTTGTTGTTCGATCATTTGCATAAACAACACATGCACGCCGCTCCTCAAACATTAATCGCAATTGCAAGACAACGATACTGGGTCCTAGACGCCAGAAGACTTGCCCAGAAAATGGTTTATAGGTGCATAAGATGCCTTCGGTGTAAGCCAAAGGTTCTAGAACAAATAATGGGAGACCTACCAAAGGAACGAGTAAGGACCTCAACACCATTTTACACCACAGGCGTCGATTTTTGTGGTCCTATAATGATTCACTTCAAAGTGAGCGGAAAATCCCCGACAAAGGCATACATTGCCGTGTTTGTTTGTTTCACTACAAAGGCAGTCCACATGGAGCTAGTTAGCGATCTCAGCGCTGAAGCCTTCCTCAACGCCCTAAAGAGATTCATAGCTCGAAGAGGTTTATGCGCCACTATCTTCTGTGATAACGCAACAAACTTCTTAGGGGCAAGAGCACAATTAAAAGAATTAAAGGACATGTTCACTTCACACAAATTGCAGTCATCGCTGTCGCAGCTATATGCCCAGAACCATATTGAGTGGAAGCCGATTCCTCCACGATCACCTCACTTCGGGGGTCTCTGGGAAGCGGCAGTGAAATCTGCAAAACATCACTTAACCCGCCAAATAGGAAATGCAAATCTAACTTACGAGGAACTGCACACTATTATCGTTCAAGTCGAAGCCATTCTTAATTCCAGGCCATTAACACCCATGTCAGCAGACCCTAACGACTTTGAAGCGCTAACACCAGGGCATTTCTTGACAGGCAAACCACTGACAACATTTGCTGAAACAGACATCAGCGACCAAAAATTTAACAATTTGACGAGATATATGCAAATACAACACATCCAACAAACATTTTGGCATCGATGGTCAGCAGAATACCTTCAAGAACTTCAGACAAGAAATAAGTGGAAGGGAGTGAAACCGAACCTGAAGCCAGGAACTCTAGTGTTAATAAGGGACAAAAACCTACCACCATTAAAATGGCCCTTAGGCAGAGTGGTAGAAACTTTCGATGGCACGGACAATGTTACAAGAGTCGTGAATGTTAAAACAGCCTCCGGAGTTCTTAAAAGATCGATTCACAATCTTTGTCACTTACCAGAAGAAGAACATTATTCCGAATGCAGCAACATTGAAGAAAGGGGTTCAAATTCACCTACCGATAAATCAATCAAATCAACAACACGTCTCTTGAGCTCTAAACAAGGCTTGGTCAAGACTTCAAGAGACATCGAGAGCAAGCAAGCTCCAAAGAGATCAAAGCGACCTTATCATCCCCTTCGAGGAAGATTCTTGCCAATTAATTCCAATTGGGCAAACTCAGACTTTGTAAAGAGGAAAAAGACAACTAAAATTGTCGAAAGTTCAGAGGACAATACTAAGCATAGTACGAATCCGGTCAAAACATCCACTAGCCTAAGGCTACTAATGTTGACTTCACTCATCCTTCCCATACTAGGACATTCTATTAAAGAACCTGTGAAGGTAGACCCATTCACTAGTCACCCAGGAATTTTTTTCGAAAAAATAGGACAAGCACAATTAATGAATAGTGAATGGAATCTAATAACCTATTATAACCTCGACAACTATTGGAACGAGTTAAAAGGGATCAGGAAATGTATAGGTGAAATAGGCAATCTCTGTAATAATACAACCATTCGAAGAAATCATTGCTTGGAAATATTCTCCCAATTTCAACATCAGCTTACGCACATCGAGGAATCCAATGAGATCCTACATAAACGAAGCAGTGGACGCAGAAGAAGGGCACCCCTTGAAATAGTGGGAAGGGTCGCAAACACACTTTTTGGAATTCTCGATGCATCTTATGCTGAGCATATTGAAAGGGAAATTGAAAGGTCTCGTACGAATGAAAACCACTTGCTTTACTTATTGAGAAACCAAACATCTATACTGGAATCCACAACCAACATCCTAAAGCGGAAGGACGAAGCAATCCAATGTCAATTTAAGGCAATACAAGATCACATTCAGGCATATAGCAGCTATATAGATAACCTACAACATGAGAAGGAAGCAACGCAAGCATTTACTGCACTTTCCCTGCTGACCAGCTTAGTTCTACAAAACTATCAGCGAATGCAAGATGCTTTACTAAGTGTTCTCATAGATCTTCACCACAGTAAAATTAGCCCCTTGCTAATTACTCCAACACAGCTACGGGAACAACTTACAATAATAAAGCAACACCTTCCATCTACCTTATCCATACCAGGAAATGACCCGGATGACGGATTAATGGTGTACAATATAATGTCAGCCGCAACTAGAGTAACAGAGTCATATATACTGTTTGATATCAGGATACCGTTACAACATAACGAATATTTCCAACTATTTAAGTTAATTCCGGTTCCAATTCCACATGAAAACGGATTCCTCCTAATCAAACCTTCATCGGAATATTTAATTGTAAGCTTGCCCAGAGACAGATATTACCCCCTCACGCAAAGAGAATTGGATAGCTGTAAACAGCTAAACGAGGAGAAATACTTATGCCACCAGAATCATCCGATTTTTAACTTAAAGGCCAACATAAGCCAATGTGAGATGGGCTTGTTGAATCATCAAAAATCACTATCAAATTGTCAACTGCGATCCTCCAATCGTTCGAGTGTGTGGACACAACTTCACACTCCCAACAATTGGTTGTACTGCTTGGATTCGGAGACGACATTCAACATCGTATGTGGAACACGAGTGATGCAAATAACCCTCAAAGGAAGCGGTGTTCTACAGCTCCGACCAGACTGCTCAATAAAACAACCATCCATGACGATTACTAGTCATGGCCGCTACCTGAGCAAGGTAATTTCATCATTCATTCCACAAATGAACCTAAGCGATTTCTCAAGGAGCCACAAGGACACGCCAGAAAAACATGCTACTCCAGAGCTTCATCTGCAATCCAATGATCGCGAATTGGATGTCCTGATCAACCAAATACAAGACCTGAAGGAAAGGGAAATTTTTTATCAAGAAGCAACACTACATGACGTTCACCATTACACCATCAGTTACGTTCTTCTATGCGCGCTACTTGCTGGATGCAGCTACTATACCTATTTGAGACGCAAGCGTTCCCGAAATCAGCTGTCCATATCTCCTCCAATACCAGCAGCATGCTCCCATATGACGATCAACGAAGACTTTGTGTTGCATAGCAACCCAAGGGGGCAGGATGAACAATTACCTACGAATTAGATTAATGTACATATATGCATGCATATCGAAACAAAATAATTCATTTCTCACGGTACGGTAAAACTTCTAAAATCTCATATTGCGTCTGGGGGCATAATTTTCATGCGCAAGTAATCAAATATCACTTGCCTGCGCCTGGGAAATGCAAGCTTGCAAATTCTTACGTGAAATTGCCGCCTGCAGTTCTCATGAGAAAATTATTTTCCCAGAAAGTTCTATTTAAATTTTATATAAATTAACGAGTTTTGGAGAATAAATATTCAGTATTTTTTGAAGAACAAAAGGAGTCTTTTTAATTAATATACAGATTCTAACAACTGCTGAAATCAAATCGTGGCTTAGTAGACTAGTGACAAATTGAGAAATGCAAGAGGGAAAATCATCAGTGTCGATAGCTCAGTGGTAAGAGCAGTCGCCCGGCAAGCGGAAGATCCCGGTTTCAAACCCCGGACAAGGCGGTTGTTTTTTTCTCTTGGATTTATTAATTAGATTTAGAATCGTTAAAAATAAAAGTTCTTAAAATGCTTCTTTATCCATCATTGACTGATTCTAACAAGTGTTCGATTCCAGTCCCGCAAAAACTAAATAAAAATTGAATATACGATATATTTGTGCGCTTTCATCGTGATTGGTTAATGCTAGCTGAAATCAAATCGTGGCTTAGTAGGCTAGTGACAAATTGATAAATGCAAGAGGGAAAATCATCTGTCTCGTTAGCTCAGTGGTAAGAGCATCGCCCGGCAAGCGGAAGATCCCGCTTTCAAACCCCGGACGAGGCGGTTGTTTTTTCTTCTTGCATTTATTAATTTGATTTAGGATCGTTAAAAATAAAAGTTCTTAAAATTCTTCTTTATCCATCATTGACTGATTCTAACAAGTATTGGTTCGATACCCGTCCGGGAAAAAAAATAAAAATTGAATTTACAATTTATTTGTGCGCTTTCATTGTTACTGGTTAATGCCAGATGAAAGCAAATCGTGGCTTAGTAGGCTATTGACAAATTGATAAATTCAATATGGAAAATCATCTGTCTCGTTAGCTCATTGGTAAGAGCAGTCGCCCGATAAACGGAAAGTCCCGATTTCAAACCCCGGACGAGGCGGTTGTTTTTTCTTGTTGTATTTATTAAATTAATTTAGAATCGTTAAAAATAAAAATTTTTAAAATTCTTCTTTATTTATTATTAATTGATTCTAAGAAGTGTAGGTTCGATTCCCGTCCGGGAAGAAATAAATAAAAATTGAATTTACAATTTATTTGTGCACATGCATCGTTACTGGTTAATGCCAGCTGAAAGCAAATCGTGGCTTACTAGGCTAGTGACAAATTGATAAATGCAAGAGGGAAAATCATCTGTCTCGATAGCTCAGCAGTAAGAGCAGTCGCCCGGCAAGCGGAAAGTCCCGGTTTCAAACCCCGAACAAGGCGGTTGTTTTTTTTTCTCTTGGATTTATTAATTTGATTTAGAATCGTTAAAAATAAAAGTTGTTAAAATTCTTCTTTATCCATCATTGACTGTTTCTAACAACTGTAGGTTCGATTCCCGTCCCGAAAAAAATAAATAAAAATTAAATTAATTTGATTTAGAATTATTAAAAATAAAAGTTCTTAAAAGTCTTCTTTATCTATCATTGACTGATTCTAAGAAGTGTAGGATCGATGCCCGTCCGGGAAGAAATAAATAAAAATTGAATTTACAATTTATTTGTGCGCTTTCATCGTTACTGGTTAATGCCAGCTGAAAGCAATTCGTGGCTTACTAGGCTAGTGACAAATTGATAAATGCAAGAGGGAAAATCATCTGTCTCGATAGCTCAGCAGTAAGAGCAGTCGCCCGGCAAGCGGAAAGTCCCGGTTTCAAACCCCGGACAAGTCGGTGGTTTTCTTCTCTTGGAATTATTAATTTGATTTAGAATCGTTAAAAATAAAAGTTCTTAAAATTCTTCTTTATCCATCATTGACTGATTCTAACAACTGTAGGTTCTATTCCCGTCCGGGAAAAAAAAAAAAAAATTGAATTTGCAATTTATTTGTGCGCTTTCATCGTTACTGGTTAATGCCAGCTGAAATCAAATCATGGCTTAGTAGGCTAGTGACAAATTGATAAATGCAAGAGGGAAAATTATCTGTCTCGTTAGCTTAGTGGTAAGAGCATCGCCCTGCAAGCGGAAGGTCCCGGTTTCAAACCCCGGGCGAGGCGGTTGTTTTTTCTTCTTGTATTTATTACTTTGATTTAGGATCGTTAAAACTAAAAGTTGTTAAAATTCTTCTTTATCCATCATTGACTGATGCAAACAAGTGTAGGTTCGATACCCGTCCGGAAAAAAAAGTAAAAATTGAATTTACAATTTATTTGTGCGCTTTCATCGTGACTGGCTAATGCCAGCTGAAATCAAATTGTGGCTTAGTAGGCTAGTGACAAATTGATAAATGCAAGAGGGAAAATCATCTGTCTCGTTTGCTCAGTGGTAAGAGCATCGTCTGGCAAGCGGAAGGTTCCGGTTTCAAACCCCGGACAAGGCGGTTGTTTTTTCATCTTGCATTTATTAATTTGATTTAGAATCGTTAAAAATAAAAGTTCTTAAAATTCTTCTTTATCCATCATTGACTGATTCTAACAACTGTTGGTTCTATTCCCGTCCGGGAAAAAAACATAAATAAAAATTGAATTTGCAATTTATTTGTGCGCTTTCATCGTGACTGGTTAATGCCAGCTGAAATCATATCGTGGCTTAGTAGGCTAGTGACAAATTGATAAATGCAAGAGGGAAAATTATCTGTCTCGTTAGCTCAGTGGTAAGAGCATCGCCCGGCAAGCGGAAGGTCCCGGTTTCAAACCCCGGACGAGGCGGTTGTTTTTTCTTCTTGCATTTATTAATTTGATTTAGGATCGTTAAAAATAAAAGTTCTGAAAATTCTTCTTTATCCATCATTGACTGATGCTAACAAGTGTAGGTTCGATACCCGTCCGGAAAAAAAAATAAAAATTGAATTTACAATTTATTTGTGCGCTTTCATCGTGACTGGCTAATGCCAGCTGAAATCAAATCATGGCTTAGTAGGCTAGTGACAAATTGATAAATGCAAGAGGGAAAATTATCTGTCTCGTTAGCTTAGTGGTAAGAGCATCGCCCTGCAAGCGGAAGGTCCCGGTTTCAAACCCCGGGCGAGGCGGTTGTTTTTTCTTCTTGTATTTATTACTTTGATTTAGGATCGTTAAAACTAAAAGTTGTTAAAATTCTTCTTTATCCATCATTGACTGATGCTAACAAGTGTAGGTTCGATACCCGTCCGGAAAAAAAAGTAAAAATTGAATTTACAATTTATTTGTGCGCTTTCATCGTGACTGGCTAATGCCAGCTGAAATCAAATTGTGGCTTAGTAGGCTAGTGACAAATTGATAAATGCAAGAGGGAAAATCATCTGTCACGTTTGCTCAGTGGTAAGAGCATCGTCTGGCAAGCGGAAGGTTCCGGTTTCAAACCCCGGACAAGGCGGTTGTTTTTTCATCTTGCATTTATTAATTTGATTTAGAATCGTTAAAAATAAAAGTTCTTAAAATTCTTCTTTATCCATCATTGACTGATTCTAACAACTGTTGGTTCTATTCCCGTCCGGGAAAAAAACATAAATAAAAATTGAATTTGCAATTTATTTGTGCGCTTTCATCGTGACTGGTTAATGCCAGCTGAAATCATATCTTGGCTTAGTAGGCTAGTGACAAATTGATAAATGCAAGAGGGAAAATTATTTGTCTCGTTAGCTCAGTGGTAAGAGCATCGCCCGGCAAGCGGAAGGTCCCGGTTTCAAACCCCGGACGAGGCGGTTGTTTTTTCTTCTTGCATTTATTAATTTGATTTAGGATCGTTAAAAATAAAAGTTCTGAAAATTCTTCTTTATCCATCATTGACTGATGCTAACAAGTGTAGGTTCGATACCCGTCCGGAAAAAAAAATAAAAATTGAATTTACAATTTATTTGTGTGCTTTCATCGTGACTGGCTAATGCCAGCTGAAATCAAATTGTGGCTTAGTAGGCTAGTGACAAATTGATAAATGGAAGAGGGAAAATCATCTGTCTCGTTAGCTCAGTGGTAAGGGCATCGCCTGGCAAGCGGAAGGCGGTGGTTTCAAACCCCGGACGAGAGGGTTGTTTTTTCATCTTGCATTTATTAATTTGATTTAGAATCGTTAAAAATAAAAGTTTTTAAAACTCTTCTTTATCCATCATTGGCTGATTTTAACAAGTGTATGTTCGATTCCCGTCCGGGAAAAAATAAATAAAAATTTAATTTACAATTTATTTGTGCCCTTTCATCGTTACTGGTTAATGCCAACTGAAAGCAAATCGTGACCTACTAGGCTAGTGACAAATTGAGAAATGCAAGAGGGAAAATCATCTGTCTCTATAGCTCAGAGGTAAGAGCAGTCGCCCGGCATGCGGAAAGTCCGGGTTTCAAACCCCGGATAAGGCGGTTGTTTTTTTCTCTTGGATTTATTTATTTGATTTAGAATCGTTAAAAATAAAAGTTCTTAAAATTCTTCTTTATCTATCATTGACTGATTCTAACAACTTTAGGTTCGATTCCCGTCCCGACAAAAATAAATAAAAATTGAATTTGCGATATATTTGTGCGCTTTCATTGTGACTGTTTAATGCCAGCTGAAATCAAATCGTGGCTTAGTAGGCTAGAGACAAATTGATAAATGCAAGTGTTAAAATCATTTGTCTCGTTAGCTCAGTGGTAAGAGCATCGCCCAGCAAAGGGAAGGTCCCGGTTTCAAACCCCGGACGAGTCGGTTGTTTTTTCCTCTTGCATTTATTAATTTGATTTAGAATCGTTAAAAATAAAAGTTCTTAAAATTCTTCTTTATCCATCATTGACTGATTCTAACAACTTTAGGTTCGATTCCCGTCCCGAAGAAAATAAATAAAAATTGAATTTACGATATATTTGTGCGCTTTCACCGTGACTGTTTAATGCCAGCTGAAATCAAATCGTGGCTTAGTAGGCTAGTGACAAATTGATAAATGCAAGTGTTAAAATCATCTGTCTCGTTAGCTCAGTGGTAAGAGCATCGCCCAGCAAAGGGAAGGTCCCGGTTTCAAACCCCGGACGAGGCGGTTGTTTTTTCTTCTTGCATTTATTAATTTGATTTAGAATCGTTAAAAATAAAAGTTCTTAAAATTCTTCTTTATCCATCATTGACTGATTCTAACAAGTGTTGGTTCGATTCCCGTCCGGAAAAAAAAATTTATAAAAATTGAATTTACAATTTATTTGTGCGCTTTCATCGTTACTGGCTAATGCCAGGTGAAAGCAAATCGTGGCTTAGTAGGCTAGTGACAAATTGCGAAATGCACGATGGAAAATCATCTGTCTCCATAGCTCAGTGGTAAGAGCATCGCCCGGCAAGAGGAAGGTCCCGGTTTCCAACCCCGGACGAGAGGGTTGTTTTTTCATCTTGCATTTATTAATTTGATTTAGAATCGTTAACAATAAAAGTTTTTAAAACTCTTCTTTATCCATCATTGACTGATTCCAACAAGTGTAGGTTCGATTCCAGTCCGCGAAAAAAACATAAATACAAATTGAATTTACAACTTATTTGTGCGCTTTCGTCGTTACTGGTTAATGCCAGGTGAAAGCAAATCGTGGCTTAATAGCCTAGTGACAAATTGAGAAATGCAAGACGGAAAATCATCTGTCTCGTTAGCTCAGTGGCAAGACAAGTCGCCCGCAAAGTGGAAGGTCCCGTTTTCAAACCCCGGACGAGGCGGTTGTTTTTCTTCTTGTATTTATTAATTTGATTTAGAATCGTTAAAAATAAAAATTCTTAAAGTTCTTCTTTATCCATCATTGACTGATTCAATAAGTGTAGGTTCGATTCCCGGCCGGGAAAAAATAAATAAAAATTGAATTTACAATTTATTTGTGCCCTTTCATCGTTACTGGTTAATGCCAGCTGAAAGCAAATCGTAGCTTAGTATGCTAGTGACAAATTGATAAATGCAAGAGGGAAAAAAATCTGTCTCTATAGCTCAGTGGCAAGATCAGTCGCCCGGCAAGCGGAAAGTCCGGGTTTCAAACCCCGGACAAGGCGGTTGTTTTTTTTCTCTTGGATTTATTAATTTGATTTAGAATCGTTAAAAATAAAAGTTCTTAAAATTTTTCTTTATCCATCATTGACTGATTCTAACAACTTTAGGTTCGATTCCCGTCCCGAAAAAAATAAATAAAAATTGAATTTACGATATATTTGTGCGCTTTCATCGTGACTGTTTAATGCCAGCTGAAATCAAATCGTGGCTTAGTAGGCTAGTGACAAATTGATAAATGCAAGTGTTAAAATCATCTGTCTCGTTAGCTCAGCGGTAAGAGCATCGCCCAGCAAAGGGAAGGTCCCGGTTTCCAACCCCGGACGAGAGGGTTTTTTTTTCATCTTGCATTTATTAATTTGATTTAGAATCGTTAAAAATAAAAGTTTTGAAAACTCTTCTTTATCCATCATTGACTGATTCTAACAAGTGTATGTTCGATTCCCGTCCGGGAAAAAATAAATAAAAATTGAATTTACAATTTATTTGTGCCCTTTCATCGTTACTGGCTAATGCCAAATGAAAGCAAATCGTGACCTACTAGGCTAGTGACAAATTGAGAAATGCAAGAGGGAAAATCATCTGTCTCTATAGCTCAGAGGTAAGAGCAGTCGCCCGGCATGCGGAAAGTCCGGGTTTCATTCCCCGGACAAGGCGGTTGTTTTTTTCTCTTGGATTTATTAATTTGATTTAGAATCGTTAAAAATAAAAGTTCTTAAAATTTTTCTTTATCTATCATTGACTGATTCTAACAACTTTAGGTTCGATTCCCGTCCCGACAAAAATAAATAAAAATTGAATTTGCGATATATTTGTGCGCTTTCATCGTGACTGTTTAATGCCAGCTGAAATCAAATCGTGGCTTAGTAGGCTAGTGACAAATTGATAAATGCAAGTGTTAAAATCATCTGTCTCGTTAGCTCAGTGGTAAGAGCATCGCCCAGCAAAGGGAACGTCCCGGTTTCAAACCCCGGACGAGTCGGTTGTTTTTTCCTCTTGCATTTATTAATTTGATTTAGAATCGTTAAAAATAAAAGTTCTTAAAATTCTTCTTTATCCATAATTGACTGATTCTAACAACTTTAGGTTCGATTCCCGTCCCGAAAAAAATAAATAAAAATTGAATTTACCATATATTTGTGCGCTTTCATCGTGACTGTTTAATGCCAGCTGAAATCAAATCGTGGCTTAGTAGACTAGTGACAAATTGATAAATGCAAGTGTTAAAATCATCTGTCTCGTTAGCTCAGTGGTAAGAGCATCGCCCAGCAAAGGGAAGGTCCCGGTTTCAAACCCCGGACGAGACGGTTGTTTTTTCCTCTTGCATTTATTAATTTGATTTAGAATCGTTAAAAATAAAAGTTTTTAAAACTCTTCTTTATCCATCATTGACTGATTCCAACAAGTGTAGGTTCGATTCCAGTCCGCGAAAAAAAAAATAAATAAAAATTGAATTTACAACATATATGTGCGCTTTCGTCTTTACTGGTTAATGCCAGGCGAAAGCAAATCGTGGCTTAATAGGCTAGTGACAAATTGAGAAATGCAAGAGGGAAAATCATCTGTCTCGAGAGCTCAGCGGTAAGAGCAGTCGCCCGGCAAGCGGAAAGTCCCAGTTTCAAACCCCGGACAAGACGGTTGCTTTTTTTCTCTTGGATTTATTAATTTGATTTAGAATCGTTAAAAATAAAAGTTGTAAAAATTCCTCTTTATCCATCATTGACTGATTCTAACAACTGTAGGTTCGATTTCCGTCCCGAAAAAAATAAATAAAAATTGAATTTACGATATATTTGTGCGCTTTCATCGTGACTGGTTAATGCCAGCTGAAAGCAAATCGTAGCTTAGTAGGCTAGTGACAAATTGATAAATGCAAGAGGGAAAATCATCTGTCTCTATAGCTCAGTGGCAAGACAAGTCGCCCGGAAAGTGGAAGGTCCCGGGTTCAAACCCCGGACGAAGCGGTTGTTTTTCTTCTTGTATTTATTAATTTGATTTAGAATAGTTAAAAATAAAAATTCTTAAAGTTCTTCTTTATCCATCATTGACTGATTCAATAAGTGTAGGTTCGATTCCCGTCCGGGAAAAAATAAATAAAAATTGAATTTACAATTTATTTGTGCCCTTTCATCGTTACTGGTTAATGCCAGCTGAAAGCAAATCGTAGCTTAGTAGGCTAGTGACAAATTGATAAATGCAAGAGGGAAAATCATCTGTCTCGTTAGCTCAGTGGCAAGACAAGTCGCCCGGAAAGTGGAAAGTCCCGGTTTCAAACCCCGGACGAGGCGGTTGTTTTTCTTCTTGTATTTATCAATTTGATTTTGATTCGTTAAAAATAAAAATTCTTAAACTTCTTCTTTATCCATCATTGACTGATTCAATAAGTGTAGGTTCGATTCCCGTCCGGGAAAAAATAAATAAAAATTGAATTTAAAATTTATTTGTGCCCTTTCATCGTAACTGGTTAATGCCAGCCGGAAACAAATCGTGACTTACTAGGCTAGTGACAAATTGAGAAATGAAAGAGGGAAAATCATCTGTCTTTATGGCTCAGTGGTAAGAGAAGTCGTCGGGCAAGCGGAAAGTCCGGGTTTCAAACCGCGGACAAGGCGGTTGCTTTTTCTCTCTTGGATTTATTAATTTGATTTAGAATAGTAAAAATAAAAGTTCTTAAAATTCTTCTTTATCCATCATTGACTGATTCTAACAACTGTAGGTTCGATTCCCGTCCCGAAAAAAATAAATAAAAATTGAATTTACGATATGTTTATGCGTTTTCATCGTGACAGGTTAATTCCAGCTTAAATCTAATCGTGGCTTAGTAGGCTAGTGACAAATTGATAAATGCATGTGGGAAAATCATTTGTCTCGTGAGCTCAGTGGTAAGAGCATCACCTGGCAAGCCGAAGGTCCCGGTTTCAATCCCCGGACGAGGCGGTTGTTTTTTCTTCCTGCATTTACTAATTTGATTTAGAATCGTTAAAAATAAAAGTTCTTAAAATTCTTCTTTATCCATCATTGACTGATTCTAAGAAGTGTAGGTTCGATTCCCGTCCGGGAAGAATTAAATAAAAACTGAATTTACAATTTATTTGTGCGCTTTCATCTTTACTGGTTAATGCCAGATGAAAGCAAATAGTGACTTACTACGCTAGTGATAAATTGAGAAATGCAAGAGGGAAAATCATCTGTCTCGTTAGCTCAGCGGTAACAGCAGTCGCCCGGCAAGCGCAAGGTCCCGGTTTCAAACCCCGGACAAGGCGGTTGTTTTTTTTTTCTCTTGGATTTATTAATTTGATTTAGAATCATTAAAAATAAAAGTTGTTAAAATTCTTCTTTATCCATCATTGGCTGATTCTAACAAGTGTAGGTTCGATACCCGTCCGGGAAAAATAAATAAATAAAAATTGAATTTGCAATTTATTTGTGCGGTTTCATCGTGACTGGTTAATGCCAGCTGAAATCAAATCGTGGCTTAGTAGGCTAATGACAAATTGATAAATGCAAGAGGGAAAACCATCTGTCTCGTTAGCTCAGTGGTAAGAGCATCGCCCGGCAAACGGACGTTCCCGGTTTCAAACCCCGGACGAGGCGGTTGTTTTTTCTTCTTGCATTTATTAATTTGATTTAGGATCGTTAAAAATAAAAGTTCTTAAAATTCTTCTTTATCCATCATTGACTGATGCTAACAAGTGTAGGTTCGATACCCGTCCGGGAAAAAAATAAAAATTGAATTTACAATTTATTTGTGCGCTTTCATCGTGACTGGTTTATGCCAGCTGAAATCAAATTGTGGCTTAGTAGGCTAGTGGCAAATTGATAAATGCAAGAGGGAAAATCATCTGTCTCGTTATCTCAGTGGTAAGAGCATCGCCTGGCAAGCGGAAGGTCCTGGTTTGAAACCCCGGACGAGGCGGTTGTTTTTCTTCTTGTATTTATTAATTTGATTTAGAAACGTTTAAAATAAAAGTTCTTAAAATTCTCTTTTATCCATCATTGACTGATTCTAAGAAGTGTAGGTTCGATTCCCGTCCGGGAAGAAATAAATAAAAATTGAATTTACAATTTATTTGTGCCCTTTCATCGTTACTGGTTAATGCCAGCTGAAAGCAAATCATGACATACTAGGCTAGTGACAAATTGAGAAATGCAAGTGGGAAAATCATCTGTCTCTATAGCTCAGTGGTAAGAGCAGTCGCCCGGCAAGCGGAAAGTCCGGGTTTCAAACCCCGGACAAGGCGGTTGTTTATTTCTCTTGGATTTATTAATTTGATTTAGAATGGTGTTGTGACCCGGGTGCCCATTGACCCGAACCACAACCATAAAGCAAATACGCCAATATCTTGCCCTATGCAATATATTGGCGTACTACAAATTGACCCTGAAAATTCAAAAATATTTTATTGTCAATTCAATTTAAATTTCATTTGCACATAAAAATGCATTTTCGTACTGCAACAAAATGCAATTTAGCATAAATTGCATTTTGTTATCAGTCATACATTCCGTTCACACGGCATGTATACTTACCTACATGCAGTACTATGTACATACCTACATACAGCTTTTCTGCTAAATTATCTGCATGTACTATACATACATACAGTTTCTTTTTCCTAAATTCATAAAACTTAATCGTATGTGCATACATACACATGATTATTCTTATCACCTAAAAATATTACTTTTTCAAGACACAAGTTCATATCAGATTTCATGCATATGCACTGTGTCTATATTTTTTGTACATTCCCACGTACGATTTTTCACGTCGTGGGAAAGTGATAAGAAGAAAAAGAAGCTTTCATGGGCACCTGGGGCCGGCGAGCCCAATCCTCGGGGAGTTTGTTTGAAATCCGCCAAGAAGGCAAGATCGGAGAGTTTGATTCAGAATCGCCTTGCAAGAAGTTCGGGAGTTTTTTTTTCTCAACTAGGATTTCTTTTTTTCTCTAATTTTGATAAAATATGTGTTATGTGAAAAATTGTAATAAATTTTTTGTAAAAATTATTTCAAAAGTGCCAGTAGAACAGTGAAGAAATCTGTGGAAAATTATTAGTGAACCTAAAATAAAAGCTATTTGACCATTTGATTTTGTTTTTATTTATATTAAACATCAATTCGAAACGTTAGGTGCTCTCGTCTTAGAGCACGGCACCCAACGGATAACATTTTTGGTGGCAGCGGAACTTAAAATCAAATCAGTAAATCAATAAAACAATTTTTTGAAAATATTAAAAATTCTGTGGCAACACCTAACAACTGGTAGCAGCGGAACCAGCATAAATCTGTGTAAAACAAAAAATATATATAAAAATGAATAAATCAATAAATAAAAATTAAAAGAAATTTTAATTAAAATAACAAACACCTGGCCACAATATACAACAACTAGCGGCAGAAGTAACGACACGAAAGCCAGTAAAAAAAGAAATTAAAACATACCATAAAAATAAATAAATAATAGTAATAAACGCCTAATTTTCCTTTTGGTAATTTAATTAAAACTAAATAACAAAATAATTACAAAACAACAAAAAACGCAACAACATTTTGGTGGCATATAATATATATATATAAAAAAAAAGAAACCTGTCAGAAATAATAATTGTGCGTTAAATAAAACAAAAAATTATAAAGAAATAACTAAAAATAAGCCCGGGTACCCTTAATACAGGGTACTTAGAGGAGATAATATAATTGTTTAGAGCGCCATAGTGCTCCATCGGGGGACCTTTGCGAGGCTTCATCCCTGCCTCAACAAGACGTTCGTTAAGGAAGGAAGGAAGGAAGACCTTTTACCAGGGAGTCCTATTGGCATTGGCTAATCCAAGCAACAACTACCAAACTTCCAACTTTTACGCACACTCACCAGCAACATCTTCAATACCAAGAAGACGTCAGCCAGGACGCACGACGCAACTAATTTTCAAGATAAAAAAATACAATTTGGATTAAAATATAAGGTAGACAAAATTTAGTCCTATGCTTTTTCATATATATACCTGCAAATATTTGCTGATATTTATAAATTTGTAGAAACAATTTATTTTTGCGGTTGTTGTGTGTGCAAATACGCTGCCCCACGAAGCGACCTCTGCGGTAAGGCTTCGTGAACTTGCTGGCCAGAGGACTTCGATAAATCAGTAATCGATCCCCTGCAATAGAGCTTCATAAGCCTGTTGATCAGAGGAAAGATTTTGGTAGGAAGCAGCGATCTGTATTACAATCCATTTTATTTCAGAAATTGAATATTCACAACAAAAATTTTTTTCTCATATTAGCAATTCCCAATCCCTACACATCCCTTCAATCAATCAGAAAAGTGGCAATAATAACAATTTAGAGTATGATTATAATCCATAAAAAAAAAAAGGTGAATTTATTTTTCCTTTGTGTGCACAATATCAATTATCTGTTAACTTGCATACCTTATCCCAATTTACACGCATAATATACATAACAACACGACGGACAAACCTACAAGCGATACGACTACATAAGTAAAAACAGTCATTACAACTATTCATTTATTGAATTTAACAAACAAATAGTTAATAAATTGAAATTCCTAGCTCAATTAAATTTATTTTTTATTTTTATTATTATTATTTACCTACTCTCTCACAAAAATTAATTTTTTTTTCTCTTTCTCCGTCTCTCTGTTTTGTTAAAAAAAAAAATAGTTATCAGCACATAACAAACTGATTCTCTGGTTATTGCTGTTGGGAAACGTAAACGTGTGTCCTGTAATTAGCTGACTTCTACTTACTCCATACAATTTTGTCACATCTTCCATAGTTCCCCTCAGATCAACCAAATCCAAGCTCGAAACAGACATTCCTAATATTAAAAAACTATACATCATACTTGTACTAATTTTTCCGTCTATTACTTCAGAAATCAGTCATGACTGAAGAAACCATTTCTTTCGGTGAGCTCTGCTCATCCCAAATAGGAAAAAATAAGGAAATTCGTCTAATACTAGGGGCTTATCACCAAGCCGGTAAAGTGAAGCGTACCAATAACTTTGTGAAAGGTAAATTACAGCAACTCGAAGAAATATGGAGCGCCTTCGAAAAAACAGAAGAACAAATAGTTCAGCATAAAGACTTCACGACCGACCACGATTATTTCAAAGAATCGTGCTCAGATAAAACTGAGGACTGGTACATGTTGACGAAAGCAACACTTTCCGAAAGATTGAAATCAATCTCAGAAAGTACTATGAACCAGCAAAAACCCTTTCATATCCCATCACCCAGAGCTTCGTGGAGAATTCCAACCAAATCACAAGTTACAGAACCTAATAAGGAAACAGAAGGTCCACAAAATGAAAGTATTTTCAGAAATCTAAATACAAAAATTAACTCAATTACAAGAGTTATACAATCATTAAACCCTGATACTTTACCTACAGTGAGTAAAACATACCTAGAACAAAAACTGCGTATCCTAAATAAACATTGGGCGGAATTCGAAGAACTCAACAATACAATCGAAATGCAATCTACGCCACAAGACCTAGAAAATAAATACTTTACTGAAAATGTTTTCGGTAAAACAGAAGCAGAATATGAAGAAACTGTAATTGCTATTCAAGAACAGCTAGATACGCGCTTCCCTAATTACCAACATGACACACGAAATAACTCATCACACTTTCACAATGAAAGCACAGAATTTAAAATTTCACATATTTCTCTATCAGAAATTAAATCGCTAATACCAAACTTTAACGGCGATCCAAAAGACCTCCATAAATTCGTGTCATGTGGTGATGATATTAATAGACCTTATCCCAATACTGACCAAACAACCCTGTTTTCAATAATCAAAAGTAAGCTATTTGGAGATGCCTACAATGTACTTAAGTACAATGATACAAGCAGGTGGTCAGATTTGAAGCAAATACTACTCGAAACATTCGAAGTAAAATTAGAAAAGTCTGTACTCCAATCAAAACTCCAAAACACAAGACAAAGAGCAGGAGAGCCTGTCAAAGAATTCCTGCAACGAATTAATATGACACATGCTCAATTGAACGAAGCCACGCATTCATATATAACAGATAAACTACTGTTAAACTCTCTCGTAAAGGACAACGAAAAACAAGCTATTAGAGCAATAGAGGATGGATTAATAAGCGAGCAACTCCAAACTCTGGCCAAACTCCTCGAAAATAGAGCATTAAAGCCCATTACGTCATATATTGGCGAGCAAGCATTACGCCTAGAATCAAAGGCAACAAGATTAGCAACAAACTCTTCTCGCACTGCTCAATCAATGCAAGTGCAGAGCCCCTTTTGCTATAAATGCAAAGCACATGGACATTTAGCCCCAAATTGTCCACAAAATATTCATACATACCCAACCCCAAATAAATATTTTTCAAATAATTTAAACAAAGGCAATCCTCCTAAGCAGGCTAGCACGTCTAACAGCACTACTCCTACATGCAGGTATTGTCACAAATTAGGACATACCATAGAAGTATGCAGGGCAAGGATAGCAAATCACGGGAATTTCTACAGAGGAAATATAAATCCCGTTTATCAAAATTTCAGAAAGCGAACGGAAAGTCCCAATAGAACTACAATTCCCCAAAAAGAGGTCAGCTTCAACCAGGTTCCAAATCCAAATTTTAGAAAAAATTCCCATTCCTCGACAATACAACCCCAAAATGAACCAAGATCAAACAAAGATCACGTACAAAATCCGAGAATATTTTTAACACACTCGGAAAACAAATCAAGGCGAGAGGAATTAGTCGGCAGCCCCTCGCAAATTCAAACAAAAGCCGACATACACACCAACCTAAATTAGATAATGCACATTTATTAAATGATCACATAACGCTGAAAATTCCAATTATTATCAATTCCAACTCCATTACTATCTCTCTATTTACCAATGTGTGCTCCAATAAAGAAACAAAGTTCCTCGTAGACACAGGAGCAGAAATTAGTCTCATAAAGTTCAATGCACTGAAAGCAGGTAGCACTTACTATAAAGATGCAATCTGCAAGATAAATACTTTATTTTCGGAATCTAAAACTACAGAAGGATTAATATTAGCAAAACTGGCAAATACATCAAACGAAGAATGTATAATAGAACATCCCTTCCAAATAGTAGGAGAAAACTCAACCTTAGCATATGACGGCCTAATTGGCCACGACTTCTTGTCTAGATACAACGCTTGTATCTATTATAAAAACAATTACATTTCCTTAAAGGTGAAACAATGTCATTCATCCTATCCCATAGAGCAATATCGCTCAGATTATCCAAATACATATCTTAGATATGCTAACAATGACTAGAAGTCCGAAACAACCAATGCAAGTGCTGATAAAAGCAAGTTTCCCAGTACTTCACGGGATTTAGATACCAAACGTGAAAAGTACCCCAACACAAACATCCTACAAAAAACGGAATGTATTTTACAATCCAATGAAAACCGAAACGAATCGGACAAATTACATAATAAACTTATTACAATTCCCGCTCGCTCTGAATCCATAATTCAAATTCCAACTTTGTCAACTACGGAATCAGTATATTTAAAAAAAGAGGTAAAGCCAGGGTTGTTCATAGGTAATACCATAGTCAACCCATCACAAGGAATGGCAAAAGTCCTAGTTCTCAACACGAATGAACAGGACGTCGAACTGGCAATTCATGACATGAATCCAGAATGCCTTGACCTTAATGACTTCGATTGCATCTCCACGGATTCCAACAGAGATCCAATTAGGGGCAGAATAAAGAAACTGCACACCCTGATTAAATTGGATCACTGTAATTTGGAAGAAGCCGAGAGTATTCGGAAAATTTGTAAGGATTTCAACGATCTCTTCTACTTAGAAGGGGATTTCCTAACATTTACAAATGCAGCCGAGCACAAAATCGAAACAATCCCAAATAAACCACACATATATACTAAACCGTACAGACTTCCAGAAACAAGCCGGAGAGAAATTACTCGGAAAATAAATGAAATGTTGGATTCAGAGATAATAAGTCCTTCAAATAATCCGTGGAATTCTCCCCTACTTCTAGTTCCCAAAAAGCCGGACGAGCATGGGAACAAAAAATGACGAGTCGTTGTAGACTTCCGCCGAGTAAATGATATTACTATCGGCGACGCCTACCCATTACCTAATATTACAGACATATTAGATCAATTGGGTAAGTCTAAATATTTCACAACGCTAGACCTCGCCAGCGAATTCCACCAAATTCGCATGGACGGGAAGGATAGAGCAAAATTGGCGTTTAGCACTCCTTATGGTCATTACGAGTTTAACCGTATGCCATTTGGATTAAAAGGTGCACCCGCAACCTTCCAACGTGCCATGAATAATGTCCTTTCCGGACTCCAAGGCATTTACTGTTTCGTATACATGGACGATATTGTAGTCCATGGATACAATCTTAAAGACCACAATATTAGGCTCGCAAACGTATTTAGCCACCTTCGGGATTTCAATTTAAAATTACAACCCGACAAGTGCCATTTCCTAAGAAAGGAAATAATGTATCTAGGGCACATCATTACTGAAAATGGAGTCAAGCCAGACCCGGCAAAAATTAAATCAGTCCAATCTTATCCTAGACCCAAGAAGGAAAAGGATATAAAAGCCTTCCTTGGTTTCGTCGGCTATTATCGCCGCTTTATTCCCAATTTTTCTAAAATCGCGAAACCTCTTACTAACCTTCTGAAAAAAGCCACACCTTTCAAGTTCGATGCAATTTGCGATGAAGAATTTTGCGAATTAAGAAAAAAATTAATCTCAGCACCAATTTTATCCTATCCGGATTTCGACAAAGAATTTTTTGTCACCTCCGATGCCAGCGACTACGCCATCGGAGCAGTTCTTTCCCAAGCAGATGATCAAGGAGATCATCCAATCGCCTATGTGAGTCGAGTTCTCAATGGTGCAGAGACTCGTTACTCATCTATCGAAAAAGAGCTTTTGGCAATTGTTTTCGCGGTTGAGCAATTCAGGCCATACGTTTATGGTAGACAGTTTACCATCATAACTGACCATAAACCATTAATATGGCTAATGAATCTAAAGGATCATTCCTCAAGGCTAATGAGATGGAGAATTCGTCTTGAGGAATATGACTATAAAATAGTCCATAAACCTGGAAAGCTCAACACAAATGCTGACGCTCTCAGTGGAGCTATCCCAGAAAATTCCGTAAAATCAACGGAACCTAACACCATTGTTAATGTGGTAACCAGGAATCAAGCCAAAGCTCAGGCGAATTTAGATACACCCAATCCAAATATTACTACTACAAATCCAGATTTATCAGTAGTAAACGGTTCCTCAGTGATAATAACTGAGACCAATTTCCCATTACTTTTAACTAAGAACACAAATCCCAAATTTTTTATCTTGCCAATGCAGGATACAGAACTTGAAAGACTGTTAGAATATAAACTAAAACTTTTAGACAAACCTCCTCTACTAGAAAACAAACTGAACTTCTTTAAGAAGAAAGACTCCACAGTAATCATTTCAAAAGTCAATCTACCTTGCCGATCACAAATGGATAGATTAGACATTGAAAAGATTTTAACTGAGATCTGCTCATACACAGAAGCAAATCAGTTAAATCAGGTAAATATCTCCTTCCCGGTATTAGACCAACAAAATCTATCAACTATTAAAAACATTTTTACCAATGTCTTCGTTAACCAAAAAATAAATATAAAACTTCATCAAGATTCCATAAAGTATTTATCTAACAGCAGTGATATTGAACAAGTTCTAAAAGATTTCCATTCCCTACCAACGGAAGGCCATCAAGGTGTCTCCCGTACAATCAAAAGAATTAAAAAACAATTCTATTGGCCTGGCATGTCAGACGATGTTGTAAGATATGTAAGGAAATGTAAACTTTGCCAAGTAAACAAAGTATCCAGAAATCCTAAGATTCCTATGAAAATCTCAAGCATAAGCTCAAAACCTTTTGAAAGAGTGTACCTAGATGTTGTAGGACCTCTCCCAATTTCCCATTCTGGAAATAAATACATCCTTACATTTCAAGACGACCTTTCCAAATTCTCTGAGGCTATTCCCATAGTCAACACTGAATCTAAGACATTAGCGGAAGCCTTCACCACAACAATAGTTTGTCGACATGGCATTCCAGAAAGTATCCTAACAGATCAGGGATCTAACCTCATAGGTGGCATGTTCGCCGAGGTATCTAAACTGCTAAAAATCAAAAAGCTCAAAACTACTCCATATCACCCTCAAATAAATGGTGCATTGGAGAGAAGTTATAGAACTTTAGCAGAATACCTCAGATCTTATGTATCGAAAGATCCTCAAGACTGGGATACGTGGATTCCATATGCCATGTTTGTCTATAATACCACACCTCACTCGAGTACAAATTATACTCCCCGCGAACTCCTGTACGGATTCCCAGCCGAAATCCCAAATAACTTAAAATCATCTCCGACCGTTTGCTATAATTACGATAATTATGCAAACGAGTTAAAAGCACGTCTACAACACAGCTATAAAATTGCGAAAGACATAGCCATGGCCAACAAAGAGAAATCAAAACTCCAATATGACAAAAGCACAGTTCCAAAATCCTTCGATATTGGGGACAAAGTCTTAATAAAAAGCAGAGTAAGAGATAACAAATTCTCACCACTCTGGACAGGTCCCTATGTGATTGTAGAAATCAATTCTCCTGAGAACTCCACTGTGAAAGTAAATAATAAAAATAAAAGAGTCCATAATAATGACTTAAAACTTTTTTCCGACTAGTACAAAACTTCATCTACTTCAAAATCAACGCAAATGAATAAAACAATATCCTATTCCAGGTTCTCACGATGATGCGAATAGTATTCCCTTTAATCTGCATCCCTTTCGTCTCCAGCTCAGGGATGGAAATAAAGCAAATAAATGCCAGTGCAGGCATTTATTTCGAAGAAATTGGCAGAGCCAATTTCTACACTAACGAGTGGAAGATCGTTACCTACTACGATCTAGAAAACTTCAAGTCAGAATTCAGGAACATCAAATTCATCACGGAGCAAATTACGGCTATCTGCAAGAAATTGGATGGGAATTCAGCAATGGCACACACTTGTAACGGTACGTTGCTACAAATAAACCTTATCATAGCAAATATAGAATATAAAAATATGCTCCTAATAACTCAAAGCAGAAAACAAAGAGCACTTTTAAATGTAATAGGATCAATTTCCAAAGCTCTTTTCGACACATTAGATGAAGATGATGCCAAGCTATATGATGAACAAATTCACAACCTCACTTTAAACCAAAATTCCCTCCTTTCCCTCTTGAAAAGCCAAACCGCGATAATAGAAGCAACAGCTCAAATTTTTAATAAAACCAAGGCCGCAATTGAAAAGGAATTCCTGAATATGCATAAAAAACTAATTTCGATTCAAATATCTACATCGCTAATGGTAAATAGAACACTGGATAATCAAATATCCATTGAATTAGAATCACTCGTCTCACTTGTTTCATTAATGACATTCAGATATCAAAGTACACAGTCAGAATTAATAGATCTTTTAATTGATTCCAAACATGGAAAATTTCACCCTACGCTAATATCACCTAATAAGATTGAAAAAATTTTATCAAAAATTAGGCAGGAGTTGCCGAGTTCAATAATGCTTCCCATAAATTCCAGAGACAATATATTTTCACAAATCTACAAACTAAGCACAATATCTGCAAATGTTTTCAACAACAAAATAATTATAGAACTTCGAATCCCACTTCCTTTTAAAGAATCCTACCAAATTTTCAAAGCAATGCCATTACCGACAATCCTAAACGGTTCATTCATATATATTGAACCATTAAAGGAATATATATTAATTGATTACAATCGTGATCACTACATCGAATTAACACTACAGGAAATCCGCAATTGCGCAACGTTGGACCATACTATCTTTTATTGTAAAATTTCATCACCCATCCTTAATACAAACAATAGAGTAATTCAATGTGAAATCAACTTAATAAAAAAGGAACCTATTACATCAAAATGTAAAATTTTGACTTTAAAACAGAACTACTATATGACACAATTATCTCAGCAAAATGCATGGCTTTTCTCCCTCAAAAAACCTTTCCATATAGATATCGTTTGCGAAGATTCAATTAGTTCGGAAACCCTGCAGGGAACCGGAACAATATTTATCTACCCAGGTTGTTATGTCCGCAGCAAAGAATTTATCTTGCACGGACATAACGTAAAAATATCAAAATTTAACTCCCATTTCATCCCAACAACAAACATTTCCAACATAATCGAAAATATGACGCTTCCCTCTATGGAAACGTACAGAAGAACAAATCCTTTAAATATCACAAACAACATGGACTTCGATGAAATTTTAAAATCCATCCACCTTCAAAAAGAACAAGAATCAAATTCCCTAAATCCCTATAAACAATCACCACATTCACCACTATGCTTTATCATATTTAACAATAGCATTAGTTATCGCTATTCTAATCACCTACATGTACATGAAATTCAAACCAAAAACCGGCATAGGTAAGAATATACCTCTGGTACCGGAACATATAATTGCAGATGTGCCCACTGCGGCACCAAGAAGGTCTAACTTCATCATAACCCCTGCTCCCAATAGAAGAACTGAAGATAGTTCCCCCAACTAATTCTAATATATTTAAATATACAAAAACACATGTTCGCATATACATATCTCATGGACTCATGCTTCCAATCAGAAAGTAAAAAGTACCAAAATAACAACAACAAAAGACAAAAAAAAATAAACATCAAGTAACTGAATTTATATAAAGGGCATATTTATTGGAAAAAAAATAAAGATATAAGAAAGAATTACAAAAAACATATAGATAAAGTACGAAAAATTTATGTCAGCCTAATTATCGGGCTCCTCGGGAATCGCCACCATACACGGGGCTACAACGAAAGATTCCCCGATGAGAACAGCCCTACCACCTGTAAATAAAATAAAAAAAGAGGGATTAATCATTTAATTTTGTCTTCCATATATAATACAAAACTTACCAAGAAAAGTTACCCCCATGCCAAAATCAGCCCGCAGAACGAAATCCAGGGCATATTGCCGATCGGCAACGGCCTCGCCTGCCCACAAAGGGTAACTAGGACACCCGTCTGCATGCCACATAAGGCGCAAAGGCCCCTCCCAGTGGGGATAAGCCACAATCACAACTATGCCAGTCACCCTAATAGCATAGGGTGCTGGCGAACGGTAAATAACTTGCCCGACTTCGACTTCACGACTGACCAAAATATATTTAAATAGAAATCAGTCACAAAGAATTAACCCGAGAGTATTGCAAATTCGTACAAATTAATTATGCAGACACTGCATAAATATACTAAACAAAACATCACACTTATCCCAAGACATACCGGACTACGCCAACGTAATCATAACGCCACGACGATATCCATACAAGACCAGACAAAAAAAAAAGCCTTTTACAAATGCTTATCAGCCAGCCAGCTAGCTGCTTAATAATGACGCTATCAAAACAACTTCAAAAATTGCACGACTGCCTTTCCCATTTCCGTCTCTTTCATTTACCTTTTTTTTTCTAGACCTAATTGAATATGATAAATGTAGATATAATTTTAAAAATTACCAAACATGTAAGTAGGTACATCGTTGGTATTATACATTCCTTTTATACTACTTTAGAAGAGACAAAATATGATATAAAAAAAAAAAGGAAAAAAAGCCAATGTTGTGGCTAATTTATAGTAAAGATACCTATGAAATGCATGTTTCCTTTTTTTTCTCAATATACTACAAATTATTATTAATAAAAATTACGAAAATGTACATTTGCATACATAACCACGATAGAATTTTAAACTTTTATTCTTCCTGTTAACCAAATGAAAACTTATAAAACAAATACTTTCACCACTTTGTTATATAATAAATAAAAACATCAAGGCACAATGAGGTAATAAAGATTTAGATAAATAATAAAAAATAGAATAAATGTAAATAGCTCTATTACCAATGATATGTAAATTTATAAACTTAGTAGTATTCATTTCCTTTTAACTCGCTCTGAAAGTATAAATGTAACATATAATGAGAAAATTCTAAAAATATTCCTATCGAACTCTGATTATATCAAAATAATTTTTTTTTATTTAAATGTTTTACCTATTATAAAATTATTATAATTTTGCGTGTAAAAAGATATACACTCCTAGTTACCTCTAAAAGTACTATTTAGAATCGCGTGCAAAATTTAGTATTAAAGAAAGAAAGTTTTCTTCTGAGCAGAATAAAACTTTCTTTTCCCCAGGGGGGAGGGATGTTGTGACCCGGGTGCCCATTGACCCGAACCACAACCATAAAGCAAATACGCCAATATCTTGCCCTATGCAATATATTGGCGTACTACAAATTGACCCTGAAAATTCAAAAATATTTTATTGTCAATTCAATTTAAATTTCATTTGCATTTAAAAATGCATTTACGTACTGCAACAAAATGCAATTTAGCATAAATTGCATTTTGTTATCAGTCATACATTCCGTTCACACGGCATGTATACTTACCTACATGCAGTACTATGTACATACCTACATACAGCTTTTCTGCTAAATTCATAAAACTTAATCGTATGTACATACATACACATGATTATTCTTATCACCTAAAAATATTACTTTTTCAAGACACAAGTGCATATCAGATTTCATGATATGCACTGTGTCTATATTTTTTGTACATTCCCACGTGCGATTTTTCACGTCGTGGGAAAGTGATAAGAAGAAAAAGAAGCTTTCATGGGCACCTGGGGCCGGCGAGCCCAATCCTCGAGGAGTTTGTTTGAAATCCGCCAAGAAGGCAAGATCGGAGAGTTTGATTCAGAATCGCCTTGCAAGAAGTTCGGGAGTTTTTTTTTTCTCAACTAGGATTTCTTTTTTTCTCAACTAGGATTTGTTTTTTTATCTAATTTTGATAAAATGTGTGTTATGTGAAAAATTGTAATAAATTTTTTGTAAAAATTATTTCAAAAGTGCCAGTAGAACAGTGAAGAAATCTGTGGAAAATTATTAGTGAACCTAAAATAAAAGCTATTTGAACATTTGATTTTGTTTTTATTTATATTAAACATCAATTCGAAACGTTAGGTGCTCTCGTCTTAGAGCACGGCACCCAACGGATAACAATCGTTAAAAATAAAAGTTCTTCAAATTGTTCTTTATCCATCATAGACTGATTCTAACAACTTTAGGTTCGATTCCCGTCCCGAAAAAAATAAATAAAAATTGAATTTACGATATATTTGTGCGCTTTCATTGTGACTGTTTAATGCCAGCTGAAATCAAATCGTGGCTTAGTAGGCTAGTGACAAATTAATAAACGCAAGTGTTAAAATCATCTGTCTCGTTAGCTCAGTGGTAAGAGCATCGCCCAGCAAGGGGAAGGTCCCGGTTTCAAACACCGGACGAGGCGGTTGTTTTTTCCTCTTGCATTTATTAATTTGATTTAGAATAGCTAAAAGTAAAAGTTCTTAAAATTCTTCTTTATCCATCATTGACTGATTCTAACAAGTGTAGGTTCGATTCCCATCCGGGAAAAAAAATTAATAAAAATTGAATTTACAATTTATTTGTGCGCTTTCACCGTTACTGGCTAATGCCAGGTGAAAGCAAATCGTGGCTTAGTAGGTTAGTGACAAATTGCGAAATGCACGATGGAAAATCATCTGTCTCCATAGCTCAGTGGTAAGAGCATCGCCCGGCAAGTGGAAGGTCCCGGTTTCCAACCACGGACGAGAGGGTTGTTTTTTCATCTTGCATTTATTAATTTGATTTAGAATCGTTAAAGACAAAAGTACTTAAAATTCTTTTTTATCCATCATTGACTCATACTAAGAAGTGTAGGTTCGATTCCCGTCCGGGAAAAAATAAATAAAAATTGGATTTACATAATATTTGTGCGCTTTCATCATTGCTGGTTAATGCCAGCTGAAAGCAAATCGCGTCTTAGTAGGCTAGTGACAAATTGATAAATGCAAGAGGGAAAATCATCTGTCTCGTTAACGCAGTGGTAAGAGCAGTCGCCCGCCAAGCGGAAGGTCCCGGTTTCAAACCCTGGACGAGGCGGTTGTTTTTTCTTCTTGTATTTATTAATTTGATTTAGAATCTTTAAAAATAAAAGTTCTTAACATTCTTCTTTATCCATCATTAGCTGATTCTAACAAGTAACATGTGTGTTTATTATTCAGCTTAAAATACATAATATAATTATAGCTTATGATTAGTAGAGCTGTCTTAAGCTAACGCTCACATAAGCCACGGCTTGTTGGTGAGCGTTGTATCAGTCACGCTTATTTTCCATCTGTCTATGCTACGCTACAATATTTTAAAAAGATTGACTAACCTATTATGGTTAAATGAAAATTCATTACAAAACTTAAGATTATTATAAATTCATTATATAAAAATGTGGACATTTTAACAAATATTTCATTTCAAGAAAAAAAGAAACAAAACAAACTAATCAAAACTAACAAAGGAGGTACATTATTGATTACATTTTAATATTTCATCGAATATAATATGCCTAAGAAAAACATGCACTTTGAGAAGGCTCTTATATTTCTCTTCATTAAGCTGTTGTTTCAAGTCCTGGGGAATCGCATTATATAATTTGGGACCAAGGATACTACTATGCCTTAAACAAATTGTTTTGGTACAAATCTCAATATTAAGGGGTCGAGTTGTTTGCCGGCGGGTGAGATGCCCAGAGCATTGATTTGGGAACCTGTCAAGTTTTCGGAACATGAATTTAAGCAATGTGAATACATAGATCTGACGTATAGTCATCACTTTGAATTCGTTAAACGCTAATGTGGTTGAAGAAAACGTTGTTTTTTAAGGCACATTTTCACAATTTTACTCTGTAGTTACATAATGGTGTGATTGTTTCGTGAACGTTGATCCCCAGGCAATAATCCCATACTGTAACAGAGACTGCTCTATTGCATAATATATCATTTTGATATAGTAAATTTTTAGTACATTTCTAATTATTAGAATTTTGTAAATGGTTTTCCGTATTCTCTTGCAGACATTAGTTATGTGTTTATCCCACTTTAAGTTGTCGTCTATAATCACCCCTAAGTACTTTACCTCTTTAACAGAATGTAGTGTTTTTCCATCTACTTCCAATTTATACTGACCAACATTTAGCTCTTGTTGGCCTTGCCCGAAAAACATATAATTGGTTTTGCTTAAATTCTAGGCAAGCTTATGTTGAGCTAGCCAATTAGACACTTGTCTGAAGCAACTAGTTGCTAGAGATAATAGTGTATTTGTGGTTTTGTGTTTAAACAGGAGGACGGTATCGTCGGCAAAAACTACACCATGCCCCTGCATTCCATTGATTTCTAATTTGCAAAGATCCTTAACGTAGATAATAAAAAGTATGGGACCAAGCACTGCCTCTTGGGGTATACCACATTTAACTATTAATGGATCACTTATGGCATTTCCTATTTTCACGGCTTGCACTATATCGCTTAAGTAAGAAGAAAAAAATGATAGTTCTGTACCCCGTATTCCTATTGATGATAGTTTGTCCAGAAGCTTACCATGAGTCACCGTATCAAAAGCCTTTTTTAGGTCAAAGAATATTCCCATAGCTTTCTCACTTTTATTAATTGCAGTGTTAATGAATTGGGTAAGATCATAAAGGGCATCGTTAGTGCTAGACTTATGTTTAAACCAATATTGGTTGTCAGCTATAATATTATTGTTATTAAGGTAAGACGTGAGTCTGGTTTTAATGCATTTTTCCAGTAACTTTGCTATGTTGGATATACGTGAAATAGGTCTATAGTTATTGAGAGGAAGCCTGTCATCAGTTTTATATATAGATATTACCACTGCGGTCTTGAGTTTACAGGGGAAGGTACCTTGCTCCAGACACAAATTGTAAACGTGAAATAAGGGGGAACTTATGTAACATGCCAACATTTTTAAGATTTTAGGAGTGTAATTATCTAATCCAGCAGCTTTACCTAACCTCAACCCCAATATGTGATAAAGTATTTCATCATTAGTAATAAGGGAGGATTGGAAGGAGAAATCAATACCCGCTTCATTCGCTATTGTTTGGTTGATGCCCATTTCAACTCCACAATTCACGGAGTTTGAGATATATTCACCCACTGAGTTAAAATGCAGATTAAAAGCTGTGGCTATATTTAGAGGCTTATTTCATATGGATGCATTTATTTTTATTTCCCTTACAGTGCTATCACGTTTACTCTTGTAAGTTAATTCATTGATTTTAGCCCATAGCTTCTTAGGGTCATCTAAGACTGTCCCTATTTCCGCTTTATAATAAATTTCTCTTGAAGCTTTAATTATAGAATTTAGCTTATTCCTATATTTTTTAAATTGTAGGCCAGCGTTATTGTTAAAGGGTTGTCTACGTACTGTCTTTGCAAGCTTGTTTCTACGATTTACAGATGTCAATATTCCTCTAGTAATCCATGGTTTATCAGACTTAAGTTTAGGCGTAGTACGTGCATATTTCTTAACTGTGGACATTTTTATATGGTCATTTAAGATATTATAGAACATATTCATGCTTTGTTCAGCCGTTTGGCAATTATACACCTCTAACCAATCTTCTTATCCTTTGGATAAGACACGGATAATTTACAAATCGGATGTAGTTTTTCTCATGTTCGCAATCATTTACAGCTTTGTCGTCATAAAATTTAATCTTCGCTAAAGTAGCTAAATGATCCGTGACATACGTCTCAAGAATTGCAGGTGAAAATATCATACCTTCATTACCTTTATAAAAAATATGGTCCAAGCAAGAAGAGTTGCCAGCTGTAGCTATCGTTACACCTTTTAAAGATCTATTAAAGCCATACTTATATAGTGCATCAAAGAAATCATTTGAAAATGCAGTTATGTTATTATCTAAAATATTAATATTTATGTCGCCAATTATTAAATGATTTTTTAGAGAGATGTTTTCCTGTAAGAAGTCATCGAGAGAATTAATCAAGTTATTTGGCAAGAAACTCGGGGATCTATAAATGACTGTGATGTTAATTTTTTCACGATTTGATAAAGTCAATTCTAAATGCAGACAGTTAGACTCCAGTAAAATGTGGTCTATAACACGGAACATAAAACGGTTATTCACAAAAACAACCACACCATCACATTTGTTATGCAAATTAGGCTTGTTAATCATTTCATATCCATCTAGATTAAAACAATCAGTTTCCCTCAGCCAAGTTTCCGTAAACACTATAATATCAAAATTTATCCCCAGGTCCTGAAACAAGAAAATTGTTTCTTCAAAATGATTGGAGAGACTTCTAATATTCATGTGGAATATTTTTAAATCATTTTGAGTGGCACTATTATTAAAAAAATTTGCCAATCAACTTTATTATGTAATATATCAGTGCTGCTGCTACTTTATATATCTAAAGAGCTTATCAAATCATCCATTGAATTAGATTATTACAAAATGAAAAAAAAAAACAAAAAAAAGGGGAGAAACTAATGCAAATTTAATCGCTATTGATGCAAAAGACTATTCAAATCATCACTATTTCTTACATGAAACGGTCTACTGCTATCTGTCCCTCTAACAAAAATCCGTCCTTCATTTACCCAGATGTATTTGAATTTTTTTTCCTTTAACGTACTCTTTACCTGCTCCAGCAAGGCTGCCGTTTGGGCCGTTAGATACTCTCCAATGAAAAGGCGTCCATCACCCAGAGTTCTGTTTACTATTTCGGCTCGAATACCAGGCCCACTGTTATGTTGTTTATCTGTGCTAGCGATAACAATGACTCTGATCATTTTCATTAAAATCACGGTTAATGACACTTGCTATGGCTTTCATGATATTCAACGGATTCTCATTTGGTGTAGTTTTGATACCGATAATTGAAATGCTTTCCCTTCCAAGTTCTTGTTGCAGCAGATTATTTTGAGTTTTTAGATTACCATTTTCTTTTTTTAAAGTAGAATTTTCTTCTTGTAGAGAGTGCAGTTCGTTCAAAAGTTTATTTAGTTTTCCATTGCACTCGTCGAACTTCACAGACATGAACTGGATACCAGTTTTTATTTCACTGACTTCATCTTTTGCTTTTTTAATTTCACCACAAATCTCCCTTTTGAACTTTTCAATTGTACTATTTATGAGAGTTTCAATATTTGAAGCAGATTTATCCGTTTTGCACATATCACATTTCCACTGTTCACGCTTTTGACCGAGTTTACGCAGATTATCCAAATTTTTGAAATTACAGCAGCCAGAGTGATAGTAATTATTACAAGAGACGCACATTATAACCTCTTTAGGATTATTAAACAATTCATCACAAGTAAAACACTTACTAGCCAATTTTATGCAAAAGTAGAAGAGCTTAGAAAAGACACGTCTGAACTACACAACTGTTACAAACAGTGTAGGTTCGATTCCCGGCCGGGAAAAAATAAATAAAAATTGAATTTACAATTTATTTGTGCGCTTTCATCGTTACTGGTTAATGCCAGCTGAAAGCAAATCGAGTCTTGGTAGGCTAGTGACAAATTGATAAATGCAAGAGGGAAAATCATCTGTCTCGTTAGCTCAGTGGTAAGAGCAGTCGCCCGGCATGCGGAAGATCCCAGTTTCAAACCCCGGACGAGGCGGTTGTTTTTTTTCTTGTATTTATTAATTTGATTTAGAATCGTTAAAAACAAAAGTTTTTAAAATTCTTCTTTATCCATCATTGAATGATTCTAAGAAGTGTAGGTTCGATTCCCGTCCGGGAAGAAATAAATAAAAATTGAATTTACAATTAATTTGTGCGCTTTCATCGTTACTGGTTAATGCCAGCTGAAAGCAAATCGTGTCTTGGTAGGCTAGTGACAAATTGATAAATGCAAGAGGGAAATCATCTGTCTCGTTAACTCAGTGGTAAGAGCAGTCGCCCGGCAATCGGAAGGTCCCGGTTTCAAACCCTGGACGAGGCGGTTGTTTTTTCTTCTTGTATTTATTAATTTGATTTAGAATCTTTAAAAATAAAAGTTCTTAACATTCTTCTTTATCCATCATTGGCTGATTCTAACAAGTAATATGTGTGTTTATTATTCAGCTTAAAATACATAATATAATTATAGCTTATGATTAGTAGAGCTGTCTTAAGCTAACGCTCACATAAGCCACGGCTTGTTGGTGAGCGTTGTATCAGTCACGCTTATTTTCCATCTGTCTATGCTACGCTACAATATTTTAAAAAGATTGACTAACCTATTATGGTTAAATGAAAATTCATTACAAAACTTAAGATTATTATAAATTCATTATATAAAAATGTGGACATTTTAACAAATATTTCATTTCAAGAAAAAAGAAACAAAACAAACTAATCAAAACTAACAAAGGAGGTACATTATTGATTACATTTTAATATTTCATCGAATATATTATGCCTAAGAAAAACATGCACTTTGAGAAGGCTCTTATATTTCTCTTCATTAAGCTGTTGTTTCAAGTCTTGGGGAATCGCATTATATAATTTGGGACCAAGGATACTACTATGCCTTAAACAAATTGTTTTGGTACAAATCTCAATATTAAGGGGTCGAGTTGTTTGCCGGCGGGTGAGATGCCCAGAGCATTGAATTGGGAACCTGTCAAGTTTTCGGAACATGAATTTAAGCAATGTGAATACATAGATCTGACGTATAGTCATCACTTTGAATTCGTTAAACGCTAATGTGGTTGAAGAAAACGTTGTTTTTTAAGGCACATTTTCACAATTTTACTCTGTAAGTTACATAATGGTGTGATTGTTTCGTGAACGTTGATCCCCAGGCAATGATCCCATACTGTAACAGAGACTGCTCTATTGCATAATATATCATTTTGATATAGTAAATTTTTAGTACATTTCTAATTATTAGAATTTTGTAAATGGTTTTCCGTATTCTCTTGCAGACATTAGTTATGTGTTTATCCCACTTTAAGTTGTCGTCTATAATCACCCCTAAGTACTTTACCTCTTTAACAGAATGTAGTGTTTTTCCATCTACTTCCAATTTATACTGACCAACATTTAGCTCTTGTTGCCCTTGCCCGAAAAACATATAATTGGTTTTGCTTAAATTCTAGGCAAGCTTATGTTGAGCTAGCCAATTAGACACTTGTCTGAAGCAACTAGTTGCTAGAGATAATAGTGTATTTGTGGTTTTGTGTTTAAACAGGAGGACGGTATCGTCGGCAAAAACTACACCATGCCCCTGCATTCCATTGATTTCTAATTTGCAAAGATCCTTAACGTAGATAATAAAAAGTATAGGACCAAGCACTGCCTCTTGGGGTATACCACATTTAACTATTAATGGATCACTTATGGCATTTCCTATTTTCACGGCTTGCACTCTATCGCTTAAGTAAGAAGAAAAAAATGATAGTTCTGTACCCCGTATTCCTATTGATGATAGTTTGTCCAGAAGCTTACCATGAGTCACCGTATCGAAAGCCTTTTTTAGGTCAAAGAATATTCCCATAGCTTTCTCACTTTTATTAATTGCAGTGTTAATGAATTCGGTAACATCATAAAGGGCATCGTTAGTGCTAGACTTATGTTTAAACCAATATTGGTTGTCAGCTATAATATTATTGTTATTAAGGTAAGACGTGAGTCTGGTTTTAATGCATTTTTCCAGTAACTTTGCTATGTTGGATATACGTGAAATAGGTCTATAGTTATTGAGAGTAAGCCTGTCATCAGTTTTATATATAGGTATTACCACTGCGGTCTTGAGTTTACAGGGGAAGGTACCTTGCTCCAGACACAAATTGAAAACGTGAAATAAGGGGGAACTTATGTAACATGCCAACATTTTTAAGATTTTAGGAGTGTAATTATCTAATCCAGCAGCTTTACCTAACCTCAACACCAATATGTGATAAAGTATTTCATCATTAGTAATAAGGGAGGATTGGAAGGAGAAATCAATACCCGCTTCATTCGCTATTGTTTGGTTGATGACCATTTCAACTCCACAATTCACGGAGTTTGAGATATATTCACCCACTGAGTTAAAATGCAGATTAAAATCTGTGGCTATATTTAGAGGCTTATTTCATATGGATGCATTTATTTTTATTTCCCTTACAGTGCTATCACGTTTACTCTTGTAAGTTAATTCATTGATTTTAGCCCATAGTTTCTTAGGGTCATCTAAGACTTTCCCTATTTCCGCTTTATAATAAATTTCTCTTGAAGCTTTAATTATAGAATTTAGCTTATTCCTATATTTTTTAAATTGTAGGCCAGCGTTATTGTTAAAGGGTTGTCTACGTACTGTCTTTGCAAGCTTGTTTCTACGATTTACAGATGTCAATATTCCTCTAGTAATCCATGGTTTATCAGACTTAAGTTTAGGCGTAGTACGTGCATATTTCTTAACTGTGGACATTTTTATATGGTCATTTGAGATATTATAGAACATATTCATGCTCTGTTCAGCCGTTTGGCAATTATACACCTCTAACCAATCTTCGTGCTCAATCCTTTGGATAAGACACGGATAATTTACAAATCGGATGTAGTTTTTCTCATGTTCGCAATCATTTACAGCTTTGTCGTCATAAAATTTAATCTTCGCTAAAGTAGCTAAATGATCCGTGACATACGTCTCAAGAATTGCAGGTGAAAATATCATACCTTCATTACCTTTATAAAAAATATGGTCCAAGCAAGAAGAGTTGCCAGCTGTAGCTATCGTTACACCTTTTAAAGATCTATTAAAGCCATACTTATATAGTGCATCAAAGAAATCATTTGAAAATGCAGTTATGTTATTATCTAAAATATTAATATTTATGTCGCCAATTATTAAATGATTTTTTAGAGAGATGTTTTCCTGTAAGAAGTCATCGAGAGAATTAATCAAGTTATTTGGCAAGAAACTCGGGGATCTATAAATGACTGTGATGTTAATTTTTTCACGATTTGATAAAGTCAATTCTAAATGCAGACAGTTAGACTCCAGTAAAATGTGGTCTATAACACGGAACATAAAACGGTTATTCACAAAAACAACCACACCATCACATTTGTTATGCAAATTAGGCTTGTTAATCATTTCATATCCATCTAGATTAAAACAATCAGTTTCCCTCAGCCAAGTTTCCGTAAACACTATAATATCAAAATTTATCCCCAGGTCCTGAAACAAGAAAATTGTTTCTTCAAAATGATTGGAGAGACTTCTAATATTCATGTGGAATATTTTTAAATCATTTTGAGTGGCACTATTATTAAAAAAATTTGCCAATCAACTTTATTATGTAATATATCAGTGCTGCTGCTACTTTATATATCTAAAGAGCTTATCAAATCATCCATTGAATTAGATTATTACAAAATGAAAAAAAAAACAAAAAAAAGGGGAGAAACTAATGCAAATTTAATCGCTATTGATGCAAAAGACTATTCAAATCATCACTATTTCTTACATGAAACGGTCTACTGCTATCTGTCCCTCTAACAAAAATCCGTCCTTCATTTACCCAGATGTATTTGAATTTTTTTTCCTCCTTTAACGTACTCTTTACCTGCTCCAGCAAGGCTGCCGTTTGGGCCGTTAGATACTCTCCAATGAAAAGGCGTCCATCACCCAGAGTTCTGTTTACTATTTCGGCTCGAATACCAGGCCCACTGTTATGCATCTTAACAGCTATTCTGAATGCTCGTATCCAATCATCTCTAATGACCCTGCGAGTGAATTTTGCAACTATTATTCCAGCTGATGATGGTGTTGTTTATCTGTGCTAGCGATAACAATGACTCTGATCATTTTCATTAAAATCACGGTTAATGACACTTGCTATGGCTTTCATGATATTCAACGGATTCTCATTTGGTGTAGTTTTGATACCGATAATTGAAATGCTTTCCCTTCCAAGTTCTTGTTGCAGCAGATTATTTTGAGTTTTTAGATTACCATTTTCTTTTTTTAAAGTAGAATTTTCTTCTTGTAGAGAGTGCAGTTCGTTCAAAAGTTTATTTAGTTTTCCACTGCACTCGTCGAACTTCACAGACATGAACTGGATACCAGTTTTTATTTCACTGACTTCATCTTTTGCTTTTTTAATTTCACCACAAATCTCCCTTTTGAACTTTTCAATTGTACTATTTATGAGAGTTTCAATATTTGAAGCAGATTTATCCGTTTTGCACATATCACATTTCCACTGTTCACGCTTTTGACCGAGTTTACGCAGATTATCCAATTTTTTTAAATTACAGCAGCCAGAGTGATAGTAATTATTACAAGAGACGCACATTATAACCTCTTTAGGATTATTAAACAATTCATCACAAGTAAAACACTTACTAGCCAATTTTATGCAAAAGTAGAAGAGCTTAGAAAAGACACGTCTGAACTACACAACTGTTACAAACAGTGTAGGTTCGATTCCCGTCCGGGAAGAAATAAATAAAAATTGAATTTACAATTTATTTGTGCGCTTTCATCGTTACTGGTTAATGCCAGCTGAAAGCAAATTGAGTCTTGGTAGGCTAGTGACAAATTGATAAATGCAAGAGGTAAAATCATCTGTCTCGTTAGCTCAGTGGTAAGAGCAGTCGCCCGGCATGCGGAAGATCCCAGTTTCAAACCCCGGACGAGGCGGTTGTTTTTTTTTCTTGTATTTATTAATTTGATTTAGAATCGTTAAAAACAAAAGTTTTTAAAATTCTTCTTTATCCATCATTGAATGATTCTAAGAAGTGTAGGTTCGATTCCCGTCCGGGAAGAAATAAATAAAAATTGAATTTACAATTAATTTGTGCGCTTTCATCGTTACTGGTTAATGCCAGCTGAAAGCAAATCGTGTCTTGGTAGGCTAGTGACAAATTGATAAATGCAAGAGGGAAAATCATCTGTCTCGTTAACTCAGTGGTAAGAGCAGTCGCCCGCCAAGCGGAAGGTCCCGGTTTCAAACCCTGGACGAGGCGGTTGTTTTTTCTTCTTGTATTTATTAATTTGATTTAGAATCTTTAAAAATAAAAGTTCTTAACATTCTTCTTTATCCATCATTGGCTGATTCTAACAAGTAATATGTGTGTTTATTATTCAGCTTAAAATACATAATATAATTATAGCTTATGATTAGTAGAGCTGTCTTAAGCTAACGCTCACATAAGCCACGGCTTGTTGGTGAGCGTTGTATCAGTCACGCTTATTTTCCATCTGTCTATGCTACGCTACAATATTTTAAAAAGATTGACTAACCTATTATGGTTAAATGAAAATTCATTACAAAACTTAAGATTATTATAAATTCATTATATAAAAATGTAGACATTTTAACAAATATTTCATTTCAAGAAAAAAAGAAACAAAACAAACTAATCAAAACTAACAAAGGAGGTACATTATTGATTACATTTTAATATTTCATCGAATATATTATGCCTAAGAAAAACATGCACTTTGAGAAGGCTCTTATATTTCTCTTCATTAAGCTGTTGTTTCAAGTCCTGGGGAATCGCATTATATAATTTGGGACCAAGGATACTACTATGCCTTAAACAAATTGTTTTGGTACAAATCTCAATATTAAGGGGTCGAGTTGTTTGCCGGCGGGTGAGATGCCCAGAGCATTGAATTGGGAACCTGTCAAGTTTTCGGAACATGAATTTAAGCAATGTGAATACATAGATCTGACGTATAGTCATCACTTTGAATTCGTTAAACGCTAATGTGGTTGAAGAAAACGTTGTTTTTTAAGGCACATTTTCACAATTTTACTCTGTAAGTTACATAATGGTGTGATTGTTTCGTGAACGTTGATCCCCAGGCAATGATCCCATACTGTAACAGAGACTGCTCTATTGCATAATATATCATTTTGATATAGTAAATTTTTAGTACATTTCTAATTATTAGAATTTTGTAAATGGTTTTCCGTATTCTCTTGCAGACATTAGTTATGTGTTTATCCCACTTTAAGTTGTCGTCTATAATCACCCCTAAGTACTTTACCTCTTTAACAGAATGTAGTGTTTTTCCATCTACTTCCAATTTATACTGACCAACATTTAGCTCTTGTTGGCCTTGCCCGAAAAACATATAATTGGTTTTGCTTAAATTCTAGGCAAGCTTATGTTGAGCTAGCCAATTAGACACTTGTCTGAAGCAACTAGTTGCTAGAGATAATAGTGTATTTGTGGTTTTGTGTTTAAACAGGAGGACGGTATCGTCGGCAAAAACTACACCATGCCCCTGCATTCCATTGATTTCTAATTTGCAAAGATCCTTAACGTAGATAATAAAAAGTATGGGACCAAGCACTGCCTCTTGGGGTATACCACATTTAACTATTAATGGATCACTTATGGCATTTCCTATTTTCACGGCTTGTACTCTATCGCTTAAGTAAGAAGAAAAAAATGATAGTTCTGTACCCCGTATTCCTATTGATGATAGTTTGTCCAGAAGCTTACCATGAGTCACCGTATCAAAAGCCTTTTTTAGGTCAAAGAATATTCCCATAGCTTTCTCACTTTTATTAATTGCAGTGTTAATGAATTCGGTAACATCATAAAGGGCATCGTTAGTGCTAGACTTATGTTTAAACCAATATTGGTTGTCAGCTATAATATTATTGTTATTAAGGTAAGACGTGAGTCTGGTTTTAATGCATTTTTCCAGTAACTTTGCTATGTTGGATATACGTGAAATAGGTCTATAGTTATTGAGAGTAAGCCTGTCATCAGTTTTATATATAGGTATTACCACTGCGGTCTTGAGTTTACAGGGGAAGGTACCTTGCTCCAGACACAAATTGAAAACGTGAAATAAAGGGGAACTTATGTAACATGCCAACATTTTTAAGATTTTAGGAGTGTAATTATCTAATCCAGCAGCTTTACCTAACCTCAACCCCAATATGTGATAAAGTATTTCATCATTAGTAATAAGGGAGGATTGGAAGGAGAAATCAATACCCGCTTCATTCGCTATTGTTTGGTTGATGACCATTTCAACTCCACAATTCACGGAGTTTGAGATATATTCACCCACTGAGTTAAAATGCAGATTAAAAGCTGTGGCTATATTTAGAGGCTTATTTCATATGGATGCATTTATTTTTATTTCCCTTACAGTGCTATCACGTTTACTCTTGTAAGTTAATTCATTGATTTTAGCCCATAGCTTCTTAGGGTCATCTAAGACTTTCCCTATTTCCGCTTTATAATAAATTTCTCTTGAAGCTTTAATTATAGAATTTAGCTTATTCCTATATTTTTTAAATTGTAGGCCAGCGTTATTGTTAAAGGGTTGTCTACGTACTGTCTTTGCAAGCTTGTTTCTACGATTTACAGATGTCAATATTCCTCTAGTAATCCATGGTTTATCAGACTTAAGTTTAGGCGTAGTACGTGCATATTTCTTAACTGTGGACATTTTTATATGGTCATTTGAGATATTATAGAACATACTCATGCTCTGTTCAGCCGTTTGGCAATTATACACCTCTAACCAATCTTCGTGCTCAATCCTTTGGATAAGACACGGATAATTTACAAATCGGATGTAGTTTTTCTCGTGTTCGCAATCATTTACAGCTTTGTCGTCATAAAATTTAATCTTCGCTAAAGTAGCTAAATGATCCGTGACATACGTCTCAAGAATTGCAGGTGAAAATATCATACCTTCATTACCTTTATAAAAAATATGGTCCAAGCAAGAAGAGTTGCCAGCTGTAGCTATCGTTACACCTTTTAAAGATCTATTAAAGCCATACTTATATAGTGCATCAAAGAAATCATTTGAAAATGCAGTTATGTTATTATCTAAAATATTAATATTTATGTCGCCAATTATTAAATGATTTTTTAGAGAGATGTTTTCCTGTAAGAAGTCATCGAGAGAATTAATCAAGTTATTTGGCAAGAAACTCGGGGATCTATAAATGACTGTGATGTTAATTTTTTCACGATTTGATAAAGTCAATTCTAAATGCAGACAGTTAGACTCCAGTAAAATGTGGTCTATAACACGGAACATAAAACGGTTATTCACAAAAACAACCACACCATCACATTTGTTATGCAAATTAGGCTTGTTAATCATTTCATATCCATCTAGATTAAAACAATCAGTTTCCCTCAGCCAAGTTTCCGTAAACACTATAATATCAAAATTTATCCCCAGGTCCTGAAACAAGAAAATTGTTTCTTCAAAATGATTGGAGAGACTTCTAATATTCATGTGGAATATTTTTAAATCATTTTGAGTGGCACTATTATTAAAAAAATTTGCCAATCAACTTTATTATGTAATATATCAGTGCTGCTGCTACTTTATATATCTAAAGAGCTTATCAAATCATCCATTGAATTAGATTATTACAAAATGAAAAAAAAACAAAAAAAAGGGGAGAAACTAATGCAAATTTAATCGCTATTGATGCAAAAGACTATTCAAATCATCACTATTTCTTACATGAAACGGTCTACTGCTATCTGTCCCTCTAACAAAAATCCGTCCTTCATTTACCCAGATGTATTTGAATTTTTTTTCCTTTAACGTACTCTTTACCTGCTCCAGCAAGGCTGCCGTTTGGGCCGTTAGATACTCTCCAATGAAAAGGCGTCCATCACCCAGAGTTCTGTTTACTATTTCGGCTCGAATACCAGGCCCACTGTTATGCATCTTAACAGCTATTCTGAATGCTCGTATCCAATCATCTCTAATGACCCTGCGAGTGAATTTTGCAACTATTATTCCAGCTGATGATGGTGTTGTTTATCTGTGCTAGCGATAACAATGACTCTGATCATTTTCATTAAAATCACGGTTAATGACACTTGCTATGGCTTTCATGATATTCAACGGATTCTCATTTGGTGTAGTTTTGATACCGATAATTGAAATGCTTTCCCTTCCAAGTTCTTGTTGCAGCAGATTATTTTGAGTTTTTAGATTACCATTTTCTTTTTTTAAAGTAGAATTTTCTTCTTGTAGAGAGTGCAGTTCGTTCAAAAGTTTATTTAGTTTTCCATTGCACTCGTCGAACTTCACAGACATGAACTGGATACCAGTTTTTATTTCACTGACTTCATCTTTTGCTTTTTTAATTTCACCACAAATCTCCCTTTTGAACTTTTCAATTGTACTATTTATGAGAGTTTCAATATTTGAAGCAGATTTATCCGTTTTGCACATATCACATTTCCACTGTTCACGCTTTTGACCGAGTTTACGCAGATTATCCAATTTTTTTAAATTACAGCAGCCAGAGTGATAGTAATTATTACAAGAGACGCACATTATAACCTCTTTAGGATTATTAAACAATTCATCACAAGTAAAACACTTACTAGCCAATTTTATGCAAAAGTAGAAGAGCTTAGAAAAGACACGTCTGAACTACACAACTGTTACAAACAGTGTAGGTTCGATTCCCGCCCGGGAAAAAATAAATAAAAATTGAATTTACAATTTATTTGTGCGCTTTCATCGTTACTAGTTAGTGCCAGCTGAAAACAAATCGTGGCTTAGTAGGCTAGTGATAAATTGATAAATGCAAGAGGGAAAATCATCTGTCTCGTTAGCTCAGTGGTAAGAGCAGTCGCCCGACAAGCGGAAGGTCCCGGTTTCAAACCTCGGACGAGGCGTTGTTTTTTCTTCTTGTATTTATTAATTTGATTTAGAATCGTTAAAAATAAAAGTTCTTAAAATTCTTCTTTATCCATCACTAACTGATTCTAACAAGTGTAGATTCGATTCCCGTCCAGGAAAAAATAAATAAAAATTGAATTTACAATTTATTTATGCGCTTTCATCGTTACTGGTTAATGCCAGCTGAAAGCAAATCGTGGCTTAGTAGGCTAGTGACAAATTGATAAATGCAAGAGGGAAAATCATCAGTTTCGTTAATGGTTAATGCCAGCTGAAACCAAATCATGTCTTAGTAGGCTATTGACAAATTGATAAATGCAAGAGGAAAAATCATCTGTCATGTTAGCTCAGTGGTAAAAGCAATCGCCCGGCAATCGGAAGGTCCCGGTTTCAAACTCCGGACGAAGCGGTTGTTTTTTCTTCTTGTATTTATTAATTTGATTTAGAATCGTTAAAAATAAAAGATCTTAAAATTCTTCTTTATCCATGATAGCTATAAGGTTTGGTGTAGTTACTACCTTGCCTATATTTCTCATATATTTTTTTTTTTTAGGCCAGCCCATCCCTTTAACTCGTACACGAATTTTTCTGTCTGTATATTTATATATTTCTTTTTTACTATTTTCGACACTCTCGTAGACCCACTTTTCGTCATCACAGCGACCTGAAATTTGGCACACAGGTTCATGTCGCGTGAAAATTGATTCTATCAAAATTTGAAACGGAAGTTTCCATGGAAAATCCGGAAAATCATTTGAAAACTTGGTACAAATTTGATTAGTGGTAAATCAGTTTCAGGAAAAATTCAGAGTTTTCCGATTTTTCCGAAAAAATTTTCCGGAAAATTTTCAGGTAAGAAAGTTTTCTAAATTATGCAGGATCAAAATCCTTATCAACTGGCATCACTATTATCTATTCGACAATGGTGAAAGCTTGCAGAAAAAATCAAGGAAAATTCATGTAAAACGCTTTTCCGGAGTGTTTCCGACCAAGGAAACGTTTGAGCGTTTTGCAACCTAAGACAAATTTGTAGAGCGCAATGAGTTGCATTAAGTTGCTTTTGTGGAAAACGCCATCGAAACCTGGAAAAGCGGGAAAACCATCGGAAAAATTTTCATCGATATGATTAGTGATAAGTCTGTTTCAGGAAAATTGCAGAATTTTCCAATTTTTCTGGAAAATTTGCCAACAAAAAAGTTTTATAAGCTATGCGGAATCATTTTTCTCCGTCATTTAAATATTTAAAAAAAGTTCATTGTAATAGGAAAAGTCTGTGGAAAACATGGAAAATCGGGAAAAGTCATGTTATATGGGACCAAGTTGGAATACAGTTAAAAAGCGCTGTTTAAAACATAATTTGAATTTCAGAAAACCGTTGCAATACTTCAACGATTTGACACTCGAATAAATTTTTTGAAAACTGGTAAATCAGTGTCTTTTCAGCCGTCATAAAACTGTTTTAAAATATCTCCATGCATCACGTAATAACAATTTAGTTAACGTGAAAAAGGCAGAAAATAAAATAAGTAAAGAACGAGTTTTCAAACAAAACTGAGGCGAAGCCGTATGAAAAAGTAGACAACAAACTTTTCTTCACACACAGAGGTGGACTGAGGTTTTATTTCTCTGAAAATCACCGATATATTTCAGTATGATCAATAGGTGATTTGATTCATGAAGAGAAAGAATATGCAAGGAAATGTCCGAATTAAAATATCTGAGTACACCTCTGTGTGTGATGAAAAGTTTATTTTCTACCTTTTTATGCGGCTTGGCCTCAGTTTTGTTTGAAAACTCGTTTTTTACTTATTTATTTATATTTGAATTTGATAAAATATTTCCAATAGATTGATTTTAGTTAATCAGCGATTAGTAGAATTCAAGTAATTTATTTTTATATACTGCTTATTCTATATCTGAGTTAGACAAAATATTTTCGATATTTGGCAAGAAACATCGTCTAAAATTTTTTTTTTTTATATTTTCTAACTTGCAAATTAAATGCTAAATTTTCTATATTAGGCATGAAACAAGTACAAACTACAAAATATCGTCGAAGATATTGTGATAATCTTCCGATTTGGTGAGTGGACCTGGGAGCAGCCTAGTGGCTTTCACTCCAATGGAGCGGCTATTCAAAGCTCTAACTCCGAGATAAATATGGTTGTCAAAAGTCGGAGCAGCTTATCAGCTTTCACTCCAAAATAAAAAACACGGACTATTCTGTACGGCTAGTACAACTGTCTAATGACTAATTGTTCTTTATTAAAATACCCCGGGTTATTTATACATTGTTAACCTATGCTTACCATACTATATGCTTACATATAAAATAACCTCTTACACTTGGAACTGATGATGACATACATTTATTGCAACGACACAAATGCTTGGTCAGTGACGCAATCATTAATCGCCGCGGCAAATGTATGTCAAGTGTTTTTTTTGTTTTCTTTATTATTAATTTGGTTGACACAGTTCCGAGTGTACTTGGTGTCGAAATCTTATTATTTTGTTTTAGCTTGTTTATGCATTATAATGCATATTGATTTCGAAATTGTTGTGAATCGATTGACCGCATTAATTGTATATTAAATTATTGCAATCAATCGATTCAATGAAATAGCTGCATACTACAATATTCTCATATTTGCTAACTAACGTCCGCTATAGTACCAATTAAATGATAAATTTTCAAATTTGGCATAAAACAAGTATACACACTACAAAATATCGTCTAAAATTTTATTATATTTGCTATAGTTCAAATTAAATGCTAAATTTTCTATATTTGGCATGAAACAAGTAAAAACTACAAAATATCGTCTAAAATTTTATTATATTTTCTAACTAACGTGCGCTATAGTACAAATTAAATGCTAAATTTTCTATATTTGGCACGAAACCAGTACAAACTACTAAATATCGTCTAAAGTTTTCTTATATTTGCTAACTAACATCTGCTATAGTACAAATTAAATGCTAAAGTTTCTATTTTGGCATGAAACAAGTACAAACTACAAAATATCGTCTAAAATTTTATTATATTTGCTAACTAACGACTGCTATAGTACAAATGAAATCCTAAATTTTCAATATTTTGCACGAAACAGGTACAAACTACAAAATATCGTCTAAAATTTACTTATATTTGCTAAATAACGTCCGCTATAGTGTAAATTAAGTGCTAAGCTTTTAATATTCGGCATCAAACAAGTGCAAACAAAATTAAGTGCTAAGCTTTATATTTGATAATCGACGGGCTACAAAAGACAAACGATTTTAGATTGGTTTAGCACTTGCTGCAATTTACTATTTGATTTAATATTTGCTAAGAAGCAATCTATAAGGTGCCAAACGCTTTCCGTATTTGTTCAGTAGTGGACTATCAACGATTTATGAAGTACAGGAGATTTCCAAATTGGTTATATTTGCAAATTAATGGGCTATTAAGTACCAAAGAATCGTATACGTTTACTTTATATTTGCTGATCGACGGTCTACCGAACACAAAAGGTTTTATAAATTTGTATCGTAATTGCCGATCGACGGTCTGCAGAATACAAAAGGTTTTCCATATTTGTTTTCTATACAAAGTGTCAAATATCTGTAAAGTTTGTCGAATATCCGCTCATCAACCTATTATAAAATACCAGTTATTTTCTAGACTCATATTAGATCTACCACCCGACGATTAGTAGAAGCCATACGATTGCCGAAGTTCTAAGTTTAATCATCAACCTTCCTTTTGACTTTTGTCATAGATACGTGAAGCGTTTCGCGTATTTTCTAAATAATTTTTAATTTGTACCTTTTTAAATAAAATTGAGATATTGACTCGAAATTCCTACTTAAAGGGTGAAGGATATTACTGCACTTTGTCTTTTGCCGGGTACTATATACAGTGGAGTGGTCATTCAACACCGTGTCCAACTAGAACCCCAAAAGGAAAATTCAGACTATTTCGAGAATCGATCGGCTGCAGTACATGCACCCGTGGGTTCATGTCCCAACCCCGTGGGACCAAAACCATCAGAAGAGGCACCTACATCATGCGGCTCACAGCCGGGAAAGAGGGACGGTCTCACCAGCGAAATACGACGGAAAAGCCCCTTCGAACCACTACGAGATATGTTTCGAAGCAATCGCAGCAACTAACTGCTGGAATGATGGAACCAAAGCCCTATATTTAGCTGCATTTCTACGCGGCTGGGCGTTGGGTTTTTATGAGACATTAAGTCAGAAGGCTCGGAGATTGTGTACTAAAGCGAGGAATGCGCTTTCCATGCAGTTTGGCGCGGAGTATAATCAATCAGTCGGTTACACCCAACTAAGCGCAAGATTTCAGAAAAATGGGGAGAGTTTCTCGGAATTTTCCAAGGAACGTTTACAGCTGCGCAGGCTTAAGTTTCCATCTTATCCAGACGATGCAGAGACCAGATCGCTTTGGAACATTTCTTAGATGGAATTTTTAACTTAGACGTGCAGGAGAGGTTTTGAGATTTCAATCCACCTACGCTGCAAGATGCAGTACAAAGAGCATTCCGAATCGAGGCTAATCATCGAGCTATAAGGGCTGCGAGACGAAATATAACAGTCTCTGTTGAAACGAGCAATAGTAGACCGGCACCACGAGAACGGTCGGACTTCAGAAGAGAACCGATGGGAAGAAATTCAGCACGGATATCGCCGGGAAACGCCAGCGAGCTATCGTGAGGGACCCGCAGCTAGCTCAGTCTAATCCAATAGCTCCTAACTCAGCCAACACCTCTACCAAAACTAATTTGCTAGTTCGAGATATCACAGGAATTGTCGGCAGGTGCGACTTACGACGCAGGTACGGTTTTATCGTGCGTGATGAGACTCAAGTAGATATCTTCTTCCACTTCGCGAATTTCCGGATTGTGAATCTAGAAGCCGAATTAGTTTCTTGAAATCGTGTAGAATTTGACATGATTGAAGGGCGTCCTATAAACAGAGCTATTAATATCCGTCTGGTACCTGTTGAGCTGGGAAAGAATAAAGTAGGACCTCCTGAAACAGTTCAGTTCTCACGACGCACACCTCACTCGAGCTCGCAGCTAACCCAAGTACAGCAGTTCTCCGGAAAAAGAAAATAGAGTACGAACATTCGTCCATCTAGCTCCAAGGAAAATTTAAACACAAGTCCGCTGATGATGGGGAGCAGAAACCAGCGTACTTCACGAACGCTCCATGTACAGTCCGCAAGCACGTACTTAGCCGCATAAATACCAATTGTGCTCTAATAACTAGCCTTCTAGAACTAACAAACCTTACCAAAATAATCACAATTACCACAAACACGTATATACCTATAACCGCACCTACACCCAGCAACAGCACTTTTATTATCAAACAAACCCGAAACAGTAACACACCTTCCAACCATCGTACACTGAACACTCACACACCGCGAATTAACACCCGGACCACAGGCCCCCCACTTCTCACTAACACATTATTCCATTCCTCTTTTCCCACAAACACACTAATATCCCGACTACCCCCAATTAACCTAACATACCATCCACTTCCCACTAAGGCATTAATCAATTACTCCTTCCTCACTAACATTCTAATCAACCCCTCCTTCGCCGCTAACACACTAATCTCCCGACTACCCCCAATTAACCTAACATACCATCTACTTCCCACTAAGGCATTAATCAATTACTCCTTCCTCACTAACATTCTAATCAACCCCTCCTTCGCCGCTAACACACTAATCTCTCGCCCACTTCCCATTAATCCCCTAAAAAGCCATCCACTTCCCACAAACAAATTAATCCATTACTTCTCTCCTACTAACACGCTAACAAACCATCCACCTCCCACCAACACACGAACAAACAACTTTACACCAAACACCTGCACGTCAATCACACATTATACACCAGAAAATGGTACCCCAATTCCCGCAACACTGATAACCCTAGACAACTTGGAAACGCTGTACACCACGAGATCATCAGCTCTGAGGCTACCACCTCCACCCATAATAACTGTGAGCCAAGGTATGATTTGTAGTACTATCCAGATAAAAGGAAAAATTGAAGAGCTTGTCTGCCACATGGTTGTAGACACCGAAGCTAAGTATTCCATACTTAATAGATGAATACCATTCTCGTCTCAAACCCTACTTTACGCAAATTCGGAATGTCACAGGAGAAACCAGCATAGTAGATGGAGTCATTGAGCTGCGCATAACTATCAAAAGCTTTTCCACCACACATACCATCTATGTTGCAGAGGTATTTAACGAATGCATTATTGGAATGGATTTTCTTTGCGGGTCACCGTTGTTCAATTAACTTAGAGAAATACTTTGTTAAGATTGCCAACGAGATCGTGGCAATAATGGAAGAAAGGAGTAACCTCTTTGCCAGAACCATACATAATTGTACATTACCAGCCGAATCAATCTGCTTCGTAGCACTTTGCAACCCGATGGCCCGAGAACAGCAAAAAGTTTTTCTATCTAGAAATAATGTTTCCCCTTCTCTCTGGATGGAACCGGCGGTCTGCCTTTCACATAGTGGAAGTATGACAGTTCGGGTAACTAACATCACCGAAAACCCAATCGAGATTAAACCTGACACCACTTTAGCAAATTTTGAGGTGACTGCAGATATTGTCAGTTCGTCCGAGGAAGTAACCCCTAACTTGAATGGTTTGCCACCTGAGTTATACCTATTGCTAGAAAACACAGCTGTACATCATGATAATCAACAAAAAATAATACTGGAAAAGCTACTCGTGGAACATCAAGACTACTTTGAGAAAACCAAAACTGATCTCGACCGAACCACAATAATGCGGCATCAGATCGACGTAGGCGACACTAAAGCAATTAAATAGCCCCCCAGGCGGCTAAACGAGGTCACCAAGAAAGAGTCATATCTGATGCCACGTATCGATCTGACTCTTGATGTACTGGCTGGCTCTACTTGGTTTTCGACACAAGATTTGCAGTCGGGCTACTGGCAAGTAGTAGTGGAAGAAGAAAACTGCGAAAAGACCGCGTTCAATACAGGCAGTGGATTGTGGGACTTTTCAGTTATCCCATTTGAACTAAGAAATGCCCCTGCAAACTTTCAGAGGCTCATGGAAATCGTCCTCCAAGGAATTCCACCTCAGGCGTGCCTAGTATATTTGGACGATGTTACCGTACATGGCTCAGCGTTTGATCAAATGGTCGAAAATCTCCGCCTTGTCTTAGCCCAATTAAGAGTAGCAAATCTCAAAGTTTCACAGAAGAAATGCCAGTTGTGTCAGAGGGAGATGAAATTCATAGGACACGTCATCAATGACACCGGCTTGTCGACAGACCCCGACAAAACAAATGCTGTCAAGAATTGGCCTCGACCACAAGCACGAACAGATATCCAGTTATCTTTTGGGCTGTGTGCTCACTAGCGGCAATTCGTTAAAAATTTCTCAGCTACCGCGAAAACCTTAGCGGAGCTTACGGTGAAAGGTCGAAGGTTCCTCTGGCCAGATGCCTATCAGGAAGCGTTCGAGGACTTGAAAGACAGCTTAACAACTGCACCTATACTTACACAGCCTAATGAAAACCAGCCCTTTATTCTGGACACAGACATCAGCCAACACGCTTTGGAAACTATTCCCTCACAAGTTAAAGACGGGATGGAACACTTGTGGAATATCACAGCAAAACTTTCAGTCGGCCTGAGCGAAACTGCTGTATTACAAATAAGGAATTGGTTGCGATAGTCAAAACCTGCGCAAATTTTCAGCCGAACTTACTAGGAAAAAAGTTCACAATACGAACAGACCATGCATCCTTGAGAAGGTTGATGAACTTTCGGTGTCCCGAACGTAAGTAGCAAGATGGATAGAACGCATGCAGTCCTAAGATTTCGAAATCGTGCATCGTCCAGGTAAAAATCATAGTAACACAGACGCAATGTTGCGGCGTCCTTGTTCAACGAATGAGTGTCAATATTGATAGCGGCTCGAATAGAAAAACACAATCATAATTCGCTTAGTCACCACCCAAGAGGATATAGCTCAACAGGACGAGGATGACCGCACCCAAAGTTACATTCGGAGTTGGCTGACTATAGGTTAGCGCCCAGATAAAGATAGCATCAAAAGCTAGAGCCCCGAAATTAATGCGTATTAGTCAATGTGGTCTTCTGAAATTCGGAGAAGGAACTATTAAACAAATCTTGGTCCCGAGATATCTCCGAAAACTTGTTCTCCAGCAAGTGCACGACTATCTAAGTGGTGGACACTTTGGCGTTGATAAGACGTTAGGTAAACTTCGACAGAAATATTATTGGATTGGTAGTAGTACTGATGTAAAGCACTGGTGTGCCGGATGCCTACAATGTCAAGCAGGGAATGGAATGCGGCAAAGATGGAGAGCTCCTCTACAAGTACGTAACATTGGCGCACCTTTCGAAATTGTTGCTGTAGACATACTGGGACCACTTACAAAGACCAATAAAGGTAACCGCTACTTAGTTGTTTGTATGGACTATTTCACCAAATGGCCTGAAGCAATTCCAGTAACAGATCAGACAGCCGAACCGGTATCCGACGCATTCATATCAGCCGTATTCAGTCCATATTGAGCTGCACTACAGTGCCGTTTTTCAAGAGGTACTGCAAAAGTTCGGAGTATAGAAGACGCGCAAAACGGCCCTACACACACAGCCAGACGGTTTGGTTGAAAGATTTAACAGAGCAATTCTTGACTACGTGGCGACATTTTTGAACTCGCACAAAAGGAAATGGGACCAGTATGTGCCTTACCTACTGCTATCGTATCGCGCAAGTGTACAGGACAGCATTAAACAAACCCCGGCTTAGCTACTTTTTGGTCGAAAACACCGCTTAGGAGATGGTCTTGGGAAGCCCACATATCGAAGTTATGTTGACTACGAGACTGAATGCGATCAATGAAAATAATCGAGTTATGCTGAAGACTACGAGATTACGTATGAAGGCATACTACGACTTGCGGTCGAAGAAACCTAGTTTCCAACTAGGTCAACTAGTTTGGTTGTAATCGGGCGGTGGCCAAAACTGCAGTGCGACTGGGAGGGGCCATACAAGATCACCGAGGCTTTAACCGAAGTGGTATTCAAGATAAAAAAGTGTCACGGTGGAAAGATGCGAACTGTCCGCGTCGACAGACTGGCCCCATACCGCGAAAGGAACGACCTTTCCATATAACCACTAATACGGATCGTGGTAGCCCTAAGAAGGCATCCAGCCAGCTAATCTTGCAACTCCAGGATATCAATGTGCCGCTTAGGACCCACCCAACCTAACGGCCGATATACCACTTGTAAATTAGTCCACTTTTTCACACTTCCTCGCTTGACAATGAGTTAAAACCCCTCCAACATTTATCCCTACGTAGGCCGCGCTGCCGTAGGAGTTCCACATTAAAGACTGTCTTCGAAATACTAACCCCTACTGGGGACTTTGAGGCACACCCACGAACGAATATCGGTCTACGGTCAGAGGGAGATGCCCAGTGCGGAAGAGGTCCTGCAATCAGTTAGGTTACTGGTTGCAGAGTCTTCTCCGACTGGTCTTGGGATTGAAGGTCGGAGGTGTACTGGTAGACCAGATTGTTTGGGTTGCTGGGCTACGAGTGCACCTATGGTTTTCGATACCGAGAACGATATCGAACTCTGACCAAGGACCGGCGTGACGCCGTGGATGTGCTTCTGACTCGCCATGCTCAGATCAAGTCCGACAAAGCCTTAGTGGCGTCCCTTCATTCTTTCTACAATCCGTGGTGGCTAATGAATAAAATTTAAAAGGATACAATCCTTGTAGAACCCATCTCTACCTTAAATGAGTAGATGAATTTTGCTCGACCGTCAATAGCTCTAACCCCTTCTGGGTTATCTTTCAGTGGACGTTTTAACTTTCGTATCATTTCTTCATTTCTCTCATAATACGTGGTAGCTGAATAAAATTTAAAACTACACGATCCTACTAGATAAGTTTTCTACTAACTCCTTTGAATTATCCTACGACTTCGATTACTTCCCAATGCAAGAGTTATACCGGGTACCCCGTCCTAAAAGATCAGCTAGTTTGGGAGGAGCTACAAGCTTATTAGGGGAAGGTAGTGCAAAAAACGACTCATCTAGCTATTTTCCTCTATTTTTCTTAGGTTGAGGATCCCTATGCAACCTCAGAATAGCATTTTCCTTCTAGGAAATATTGACTGACAATCGGATATGTGATGCAAGCAAGGCTATGTTGTTGTAAATGCTGAGATTGGTCGGCCGAGCCTCTTTAGAATATATCAACAGCAATAAGGGGCTATTGGTTGTAGAAAGGTATAGGTAATCGTTCGGAGGCTCCAAATTCTGCTAGAGGTATTCGTGTGATCGCAATTGGAAGAATATTGCGCTTTTGCTGAGAACAGACATGCATTATCAGTTGGTTGAACTCCAGTATACTAACAGAGGAAGAATTCTAACGGGACGACTTACCTGGATTTCCTTCGATTTCCTCTAGCCATATGCGTTACCAAGGTCCCAAGAAGAATTAAGCGCAGAAAATACATATTGACTATAACCAATTCCCGGTATCATGTTTTCTTTTGTCGAGAGTAATTCCATTAAACAAACTTTCCGCCCGGCAACACAAAATTAACAGCGATTAAAACTGGAACCACAACAAAACAAACCCGAGCCTGACATCTCCGTCGGTCAGCTGCTTCTTGTCAGAAGGTAGACATCACACAATAACAGAAGTGCGTTATTACATTCCCGAATAGAATCTACTCTAATTCAGAGACCACTTCAACCGATGGTAATAGAGGGCAACCCACACGTACCAGCAGGAAGTCCGAACATTTTGTTGAACTTGTACTTAGACATGTTGTCATAAATAGGAAGTCGAGTTTTGACACCTCCCAGATGGAAAAGGACATTTCTGATTTAACAAGCAAATATAAATTTTGACACCTGTGAAAATGAAAGTTTTGCGAAGTGAAAAGCAAATATAAATTTAGACAAGTATGAAAAATTAAAGCTTAACGAATTTAAAGAGCAAACATAAATTTAGACAAGTATGAAAAATTAAAGTTTATTGAATTTGCAAAGCAAATATGAAGATTGACACGTGTGAAAATCAAAGTTAAGCGAAGTAAAAAGCAAATATAAATTTAGACAGGTATGAAAAATTAAAGTTTATTGAATTTATGAAGAAAATACAAATTTAGACAAGTATGAAAAAGTTAAGCTTAACGAATTTAAAGAGCAAATATAATTTTAGACAAGTATGAAAAATTAAAGTTAATTGAATTTGAAAAGCAAATATAAAGTTTGACAAGTATGATAAATTAAAGCGTACTGAATTTAAGGAGCAAATATAAGTGTCGACAAGTCTGAAAAATTAAAGTTTATTGAATTTAAGAAGCAAATATAAATTTAGACACGTGTGAAAATCAAAGTTTAGCGAAGTGAAAAGCAAATATAAATTTAGACAGGTATGAAAAATTAAAGTTTATTGAATTTATGAAGCAAATATAAATTTAGACAGGTATGAAAAAGTTAAGCTTAACGAATTTAAAGAGCAAATATAAATTTAGACAAGTATGAAAAATTAAAGGTTATTGAATTTGAAAAGCAAATATAAAGTTTGACAAGTATGAAAAATTAAAGCTTATTGCATTTAAAGAGCAAATATAAATGTCGACAAGTCCGAAAAATTAAAGTTTATTGAATTTAAGACGAAAGTATAAATTTTGACACGTGTGAAAATGAAAGTTTAGCGAAGTGAAAAGCAAATATAAATTTAGGCAAGTATGAAAAATTAAAGTTTATTGAATTTAAGAAGCAAATATAAATTTAGACAACTATGAAAAATTAAAGCTTAACAAATCTTGAGAGCAAATATAAATTTAGACAAGTATGAAAAATTAAAGTTTATTGAGTTTGGAAAGCAAATATGAAGTTTGACAAGCATGAAAAATTAAAGCTTAATGAATTTAAAGCGCAAATAATAAAATCAGTAAACCAGTTTTGATAGGTTTTCGTACCACCCTGAAAATCTATTGAAATGAATTTTAGTGCACTGTAAATCTAGACTTAGATAAAATTAGTTTAAAAATTGTTTGCATTGGTACCAACCTGAAAAACTATTGAAATGAATTTTAGCACGCTGTAAATTTAAAATTAGATGAAACTTGTTCCAACATTAAAAAATTGTTAAAATGAAGCAATTTGCCTGATGTAAACTTTTATAGATAGAGGTCGGCCTAAGTCAATTTTGGAAGTTAGGGAAAAGAATTATGTAATAGACTAGGTCACGTAGGCCGGGTAGAAATGGATTGGAGGCCGCCATATTGGGTTCTGTCGAAGTTGTTGTGTTGACCTGAAAAGAGATTAGTCGCCAAGCTTTTTGTTGTTCTCTAACCATTGTTAAAAATAAAAGTAAGTAATTTTTTTTTTAATAATAAAAAAAAGGAAAAAGAGTGTTTTAAATAAAACCGGCAAAAGGAAAGAAGTAATTCATTGAGATACAAGAGGATTTGTCCTTTTCCATTGTCAAGCCATTACCAACACGTAACGGGGACAGGTTTTAAAGAAGCATTGCGAAGATCTTCCTCCAGTTAGGCGCCAATCAGAAGAATAAATTCAGGTAACAGGGTCAGCTGTACACTTTCGAGGCACACTTGGCGCTTTTGCCACGTCATCGCCCAAGTCGTACCGCATTCTACCAGTGACCGCTCGGTCAGGTGGCAATACTGTAGCAGTACTTTTAACGGGTCGCATGCAACACGCTCTGGACAAACCGTTTGAAAGAAAAGCCATCGAAGCGACTCGAGCTAGAAACGTATTACTCAGTTCCGATAGAGGGATCGATTAATAGAACCCAGAGTACACACGAGAAGAAAGAAAGGACGATAACAATATATAACCTTACTTATTGTTTATCTAATCACAAGAATAGTAAAAATGCAACAACAACAAAAAAGTACATTTTACAATCATTCTAATATTTTTTTTTTTCTTACTAAAATTTGTAACTAATAATGTCGATGCACCTTAAAATTGTTTTCCCCGTTTCTTCTTTACAATATATATTCTTTTATTATTTCCTGATAACATTGTTCTTTTTTGTATATTCATTTTTTTTTTAAGTTCCTTTCATCGTTAGTTATCAAACATCTTCCAATTTTAATTTCTATTTTGTTTTAGGACAAAAGTATTTCCGTAACATTCTTATCCATTCCATTTCTTTGTGTTATAAACTGTGAGACTGCAGATATGAGTTATATAAGTACCTTAATTTTTAATGTTCCGTGTAGTAACTAGTTCGCAAATAGTATTCTCTATAACGATATATAATATGTCTATTTATCTTCCTTTTTATTTATTACTAACAAATTTATTACTTGGCTTAATATAGTTCTACCTTGCTGCTTTTTAACACAATTAATAACTTTAAATTTACTGTAGTCGCTCCAATTGCTTGTTAATGATGTCGGAAAGTATGGTTTTGTCTCGCTGTAAAGGCCGTATTCTATCAGTAACGTCGCGTCCGACTTCTGCTTTCACGTGCAGCTGCTCTGCCTTGGGAGTTTGAAAAATTTTGCTGTAGTGGGTAGAATTTCTAATCTGTTGCTGTTGGCTTTAGTTTTCTGTTCTGAGTCTCTTTCGGTACTTTAAAAATCTTGTTGCGATCGATCTTGTACTGTGCTTATTGAACTTTCAACTCTTGCTTCCTTTGGTAACTTATTATCATTTGACATTACTGCTGGCATTTGATTAAAGGCCATCATTTTAATTTATTTGGATAGAATATTTCCGTCTACAGTGAATTCCTGAAAACCTCTGACCCAATTTATAAATTTTGAAATTTGATCATAATAGAACGTGTGAGAATTCCTTGTTATAGGCGCTTCTTTAATTTCCTTATCGAAAACTTGACAAAAGTTATCTCATTACCATGAGGGTATATGGCGGGAACGATGGATGATATTGTTTATACCAATATTAATTATGTTTTCTTCATAATCTTATAGGTACGACAGAGTTCTCTCAATTATATCGAGAGTCCATCCGTACAAAAGAATATTATTTACCATGAGTGTAAAATTCTCATCTATAAATTCTGAAAGTTTTTTTTTCTAGCTTTCCAGTTATATATTCTTCTGATTTTACTGGCCCAACTTCCAAATTTACATACACATATATGCAAGTTAAATAAATAATCCAGAAGTCCCCGCATACCCATTGTTTTCCTCTCATTTTGCTATTTCAACTGCATGCTTGATAACATTGCTCTGTTCTACATGCCTGAACTTTCCACATCTCAGTCGCAGTACTTATCTGCAATTTATATCTACCTCCATCAAGCTCTTAACGCTAACACTACACAGTCTTTTTAAATTTCTACTTGTAGTTCATCTTTACAACCTCTAAAATATACTATTACAGTGGCTATTTCTCTTCTTTGCTTATACATATCAAATTTTACCATTAAACTTTTCCTATATTAATTTCCAGTACTATTTTGTGTTTATCTTTCTTTCCTACCACTTAGTTTCCGTTTTTTAAATTTAAACATTTATTGTCATAGTATATATATATATTTCTTCTCACGTTATATATCTATTTTTTTTTTTGCAATTTCATTCTCGTTTTTATTTTAAAGTCTACTACACATATTAGATTATTTATATTCCGATTTTTTCCATTATTTTTAATTTTTTTATTTTAAATCTTACCTTTTCATTATTCAGTTACACTCCTTTTTGTGATTTTCATTTATATATATATATATATATATATATATATATAAAGACATTTTCTTACCTTTACCTCTGTAAATTTACCTTGCTTGTTGTCGTGGTTCGCTCTCCAGTAAAAACAGGCCCTTGACTACCATAATATTTCATTTATCTTTTATATCACTTCTCGTTCTGTAAGTTTCATTAGGTGTCATGAAAGTTGCAGTAGAATTCCAATATTCTGCACGCCAATATTCTGCACGAGGTAAATAATCGAGGCCTCCGTATAACACTGTTTGCTTTCGTCTTGGTACCGGTTTTCCCCCTGTGTTACCGTATTATATCCCTCGTTGAACTTTTAAGGCTAACACTACACTACATAATTGCAATCTTTCTTAACCTCTAAGTCTTACGGTATCTTATTACAGTAATCATTATTGGTCTTTAATTATAAAATGCGATATATAAATATAATATTTTTTCTTTTATCTTATACGAATTGTTAATTGTCAGTCGGTCTACGCATTTACAACATATTCACATTTCTTCTTATTTTTTTTAAACTTCTCTTTTCTTTTTAATCTCTTAATCCTTTTTTATTTTTCAAGCTTCTCTTTATTTTAAAACTCTTATTTCTTCCTTTTTGTTCAATTACTATTGCAACATTTAAATTTTTTTTATTCACTTTTTCTTAGAAAATCTTTATTTCTTATTCTTGTTCTTCTATACGTTCATATGTATTTCTTTTAAACCACCTTCTATTACCTTTATATCTGGCCATAGACTACCAAACGCCGCTTATCGAATTTCTTCTGAAATTATAGTGAATTTTTTGGAAATCTTTTTGGTTACGTACCCCGATTCCTGGGTCATAACCGTTACCTACCTCGTACAGCCCGGTCAAATTTGGTGTAAGATTTGTCCAATCAATATTATTTTTGACCGGCGGATATATTTTACCTATGTGACAACTATGTTTTGGTATCTTTAACTTACCCTTTTGCTTAATACCTTGGGCTTTCCCTGGTTGAGGATAGAAATTGTTTCTACATTTACAGCGCCATGCATTTCGCCTGTCAAATTTGTGAAGTTTTATATGTCCATGAAAAGAATTACAATTCTTTACGAAATATGCCCGTGCATTTGCAATTCTTGCGAATGGACGTTATTCCTCCAGCCTATTTCCGCTGTACCCGTAATACCTGTGTTGTGTCCTACTTCCTTTATTAACTTCTTCATTTCTTACTTTATCCATTCTCGCACTGTCGTGAGCTGTGGTCGAGGACTTCTGCCATATTGGTATGCTCTTCTCTCCGTGTCTTGAATCTGGCTCTACATTGCATGTTATATCTTTCGTTTTGCTGTCTGGGTTATTGCTACTTGGTCTGATGTTTTCTGCCACACTAAGTTGACCCTCCTCTACTCTGGCTTGTGGAGGATTTTCCATACTATAACAATGAAAAGCAGTCATTACAACTTCTCCACTAGCGGCGACGTTCCCACAAACGGCACTTTCTTTTTCTGCTTCAGCGCCTTGTATCCACATTTTCCGCATTAAAAACTCTCAATAGATCAGGAAGGTATTCTCCTTGTCGAGTCGAAGATGCTTGGTATCTTCCTGATAATGCTGGCCCTGTTCTATGTAACAACAATCTCGAACCCCATCTAGGCCTTTCTCTGATAAGTTTCAACGTTGCCCATCTGTTTGGTGCATTTTCTGTGTTCGGTTCCCGGTCTTCTTGCCATATTCATGATTGTGTCACTTGAAGCCTTTCGGCATTTTTCCGAAATAGCTGGCTTGCTCTCTCACTCCCTCCAATGACTCAAATTTACGCCCTGTAAAGTACACTTGCGTTGATTTACTCTTCACACCCGCATTGAAAGTAGCTACAACATCGGCCTCCAACTCAGCTAGTAGTCCCTTCTCCCCTCCCGGGTATTTGGCCGAGAATGCCTCTTTTATCTGATCGCGCATTTCTTTTGTTAGATCCGCGCACTCCGCGATGTCTTCCCCAGGTCTCTACAGCATTTCAGATCGTAATTCATTGAATGATTTTCGCGGCATGTATGCGGATTTTATTGCTTTTTGTAAGGTTTCGAAGCTCTTCAGCTCCTGGCAGCTTATCAAGTACTACGTATCACCCGTCAGCCGATATTTTACACATTTCATGAAAATAACTTTTTCTGCGGCTTTCAGTCTGTCGTAAAAATGTTTGCAGCAACATAGAAATCGATAAACTTCCTTCACTAGTTTAGGAGATCTTTCCCCAGAGAACATTGGCACGTATTTTGACACCTTGACCATAATCTTATCATGTGCATAGGCCACGATGTTCTTTAGTGGTCTGTCTACGTTGTATCGTTTCTGTGTCTCTATTGTCAGCTATATTTTGCTGCCTGTTCTACCCTAAACAACTTCCTTTTATTTATTGTTGGTGGTTCTGGAATACTAGTTTCCTTTGCATCTAAAACCTGATGGCAAGGTTTGTAACAAAACTTTTATAATCAGACATCGATACCCGGCGAAGATCGTTCAACTAAATATTAACATGCAAACTTGACTAGACTCAACATTTCCGACAAAGAGGATTTCCGATGCCTCTGATCTTTCACTGGAAGTAGTTAACTGAAAACAACTCTACTCGAGACCATTAAACCCGGACAAAATAACGCTTCGAGACTCATTTAATATTATTACTTTGTATCCTATTAACTAACGAGAGAAGAAAATGTATAGCACAAACAACAAGTTCACATATGGACCACACTCTCAACACTTCTTAAACTTTAGGCTGAAACATCTTATAATACACTAGAACTAACACATCTTAATGTAACCTGAAAAGCTATTGGAGTAGCTAAAAAGCGTAACTCCCACAAATAAAAATGGAGTAGCTAAAAAGCATAACTCCCAAAAATACAAATGGAGTAGCTAAAAAGCATAACTCCCAAAAATAATAAGAAAAATTCAATTTTGAAATTCACCATACGTTTTTTAACCGGCTGCGCCAAAATATTGTGTCCCAAAGCAATCAATCAATTAAAACCAAATCATTAAATACACGACAAAACTTCCCTTGAATTAGAAACACTCGAATTTCTTTTAACACAGATAGTTCTTTATTTATTACGTACTGATCTAAATTTATGATTCACAAACCAACCCTAACCGAACGGTTACATAATATCGCGATAACTGATAATTGAACGGCACTCGCCAGACCAGTTATTGGTCTTTTATGCCCCAATATTCGGAAGTAAACTTATACTCATAACGCGGATGTAAACAAACGACAACAACCTTGTCGTTTGCTCTACCGGTTGCAGCAGATGAGTTGCTTAGTAATAAACAATCGCCTTACGTAATAATTACCGTGCGAGTTTAATTGTTATCGTAATCGCCGATTGCCCCACTAAGCGCTCATCGCAGCCAGCTGTTGGGCTAATCAGAAAAATAACCGACTGTTGTAGAGCAGTACCATGCGAGGTTATTGCTTAGAAATTGCTGGTTATTTCGGCAGAATGCGCGCTTTTCTGCTGGAAGAATCTTCCTTATTTTGGGCCATAAAAATGTAATGGTCGCTTCTGGACCAGGTATGTTGCGGCTTTTTCGTTTTTGCTTGAAAAATTTTTGTATATGGCAGGTGACGGCGCAAGGTCTTCGTGGAACCCCCAACCCCAACCCTCTGCACTAATAGCCGAGGCGAGCTAGCGTGCCGCCCTGCACTTAAACGCGTTCTACCTAGTGATCTGTCAGCTCATGCTGGCAGTCTGCACTTCACGTCCAAGTTAATCACTCAATACATAGCTCCATAATAGTGTGTCGGCGTCAAGTAAATCCACGCGAAAAACTAAATAAACTCGATTTGTGAACATTCAAATAAAATTCAAAGTATTACATGCATTTTAATGCTCCGCACCTTAAATAGTCAGTAAAATGAATGGAGATTTACAAAACTCCATCTACCATGGCCCTATTTAGACTACCAAACGCCGCTTATCGAATTTCTTCTGAAATTATAGTGAATTTTTTGGAAATCTTTTTGGTTACGTACCCCGATTCCTGGGTCATAACCGTTACCTACCTCGTACAGCCCGGTCAAATTTGGTGTAAGATTTGTCCAATCAATATTATTTTTGACCGGCGGATATATTTTACCTATGTGACAACTATGTTTTGGTATCTTTAACTTACCCTTTTGCTTAATCCCTTGGGCTTTCCCTGGTTGAGGATAGAAATTGTTTCTACATTTACAGCGCCATGCATTTCGCCTGTCCAACTTGTGAAGTTTTATATGTCCATGAAAAGAATTACAATTCTTTACGAAATATGCCCGTGCATTTGCAATTCTTGCGAATGGACGTTATTCCTCCAGCCTATTTCCGCTGTACCCGTAATACCTGTGTTGTGTCCTACTTCCTTTATTAACTTCTTCATTTCTTACTTTATCCATTCTCGCACTGTCGTCAGCTGTGGTCGAGGTCTTCTGCCATATTGGTATGCTCTTCTCTCCGTGTCTTGAATCTGGCTCTACATTGCATGTTATATCTTTCGTTTTGCTGTCTGGGTTATTACTACTTGGTCTGATGTTTTCTGCCACACTAAGTTGACCCTCCTCTACTCTGGCTTGTGCAGGATTTTCCATACTATAACAATGAAAAGCAGTCATTACAACTTCTCCACTAGCGGCGACGTTCCCACAAACGGCACTTTCTTTTTCTGCTTCAGCGCCTGGTATCCACAATTTCTTATTCACGCAGTCAATGGATGCTTTTTCACTGAGTAAATCCATTCCAAGGATGCCGTCTGCTGAAATTGAATCTGTATCACCAATGGCGTTATATTGACAAGCCTGCTGACTGTTATCTATCAGCAACTTTGCCTCGCAAGTGCCTATGGAGCTCCTGGCAAATCCTAAAATACCTCCACTTCTTATTTTTCGTGTGTCTGTATGGCTGCGTGCCGTTTTATTCTAGTGACCTTAATTAAACTACACGTGGACCCAGTCTCAATTAAAAGCCTAAACTTACATTATATCGCTATGTCTGTTGGCACTGTGATGACAAACTTACTCTTGGAATTCACTTCTTCACTCCCCCTATAGGCTAAATACTTTTTCAGACAGTTTGCTGTGTAGTGATCCTGCGTTCAACAGAATTGGCAATAAAGCCTCTCCCTTCTTGAATGGAATTCACCCTGGGTGCCAGTTGCACAGTTTGCCACTCTGACTGCTCGTGTCCATATTCCTGACATTCAGTACAGAAGAGTACTTGTTGGCACTCTCTTGCAAGGTATCCACATTTTCCGCATTAAAAACTCTCAATAGATCAGGAAGGTATTCTCCTTGTCGAGTCGAAGATGCTTGGTATCTTCCTGATAATGCTGGCCCTGTTCTATGTAACAACAATCTCGAACCCCGTCTAGGCCTTTCTCTGATAAGTTTCAACGTTGCCCATCTGTTTGGTGCATTTTCTGTGTTCGGTTCCCGGTCTTCTTGCCATATTCATGATTGTCTCACTTGAAGCCTTTCGGCATTTTTCCGAAATAGCTGGCTTGCTCTCTCACTCCCTCCAATGACTCAAATTTACGCCCTGTAAAGTACACTTGCGTTGATTTACTCTTCACACCCGCATTGAAAGTAGCTACAACATCGGCCTCCAACTCAGCTAGTAGTCCCTTCTCCCCTCCCGGGTATTTGGCCGAGACTGCCTCTTTTATCTGATCGCGCATTTCTTTTGTTAGATCCGCGCACTCCGTGATGTCTTCCCCAGGTCTCTACAGCATTTCAGATCGTAATTCATTGAATGATTTTCGCGGCATGTATGCGGATTTTATTGCTTTTTGTAAGGTTTCGAAGCTCTTCAGCTCCTGGGAGCTTATCAAGTACCACGCATCACCCGTCAGCCGATATTTTACACATCTCATGAAAATAACTTTTTCTGCGGCTTCCAGTCTGTCGTAAAAATGTTTGCAGCAACATAGAAATCGATAAACTTCCTTCACTAGTTTAGGAGATCTTTCCCCAGAGAACATTGGCCCGTATTTTGACACCTTGACCATAATCTTATCATGTGCATAGGCCACGATGTTCTTTAGTGGTCTGTCTACGTTGTATCGTTTCTGTGTCTCTATTGTCAGCTATATTTTGCTGCCTGTTCTACCCTAAACAGCTTCCTTTTATTTATTGTTGGTGGTTCTGGAATACTAGTTTCCTTTGCATCTAAAACCTGATGGCAAGGTTTGTAACAAAACTTTTATAATCAGACATCGATACCCGGCGAAGATCGTTCAACTAAATATTAACATGCAAACTTGACTAGACTCAACATTTCCGACAAAGAGCATTTCCGATGCCTCTGATCTTTCACTGGAAGTAGTTAACTGAAAACAACTCTACTCGAGACCATTAAACCCGGACAAAATAACGCTTCGAGACTCATTTAATATTATTACTTTGTATCCTATTAACTAACGAGAGAAGAAAATGTATAGCACAAACAACAAGTTCACATATGGACCACACTCTCAACACTTCTTAAACTTTAGGCTGAAACATCTTATAATACACTAGAACTAACACATCTTAATGTAACCTGAAAAGCTATTGGAGTAGCTAAAAAGCGTAACTCCCACAAATAAAAATGGAGTAGCTAAAAAGCATAACTCCCAAAAATACAAATGGAGTAGCTAAAAAGCATAACTCCCAAAAATAATAAGAAAAATTCAATTTTGAAATTCACCATACGTTTTTTAACCGGCTGCGCCAAAATATCGTGTCCCAAAAGCAATCAATCAATTAAAACCAAATCATTAAATGCACGACAAAACTTCCCTTGAATTAGAAACACTCGAATTTCTTTTAACACAGATAGTTCTTTATTTATTACGTACTGATCTAAATTTATGATTCACAAACCAACCCTAACCGAACGGTTACATAATATCGCGATAACTGATAATTGAACGGCACTCGCCAGACCAGTTATTGGTCTTTTATGCCCCAATATTCGGAAGTAAACTTATACTCATAACGCGGATGTAAACAAACGACAACAACCTTGTCGTTTGCTCTACCGGTTGCAGCAGATGAGTTGCTTAGTAATAAACAATCGCCTTACGTAATAATTACCGTGCGAGTTTAATTGTTATCGTAATCGCCGATTGCCCCACTAAGCGCTCATCGCAGCCAGCTGTTGGGCTAATCAGAAAAATAACCGACTGTTGCAGAGCAGTACCATGCGAGGTTATTGCTTAGAAATTGCTGGTTATTTCGGCAGAATGCGCCCTTTTCTGCTGGAAGCATCTTCCTTATTTTGGGCCATAAAAATGTAATGGTCGCTTCTGGACCAGGTGTGTTGCGGCTTTTCCGTTTTTGCTTGAAAAATTTTTGTATATGGCAGGTGACAGCACAAGGTCTTCGTGGAACCCCCAACCCCAACCCTCTGCACTAATAGCCGAGGCGAGCTAGCGTGCCGCCCTGCACTTAAACGCGTTCTACCGAGTGATCTGTCAGCTCATGCTGGCAGTCTGCACTTCACGTCCAAGTTAATCACTCAATACATAGCTCCATAATAGTGTATCGGCGTCAAGTAAATCCACGCGAAAAACTAAATAAACTCGATTTGTGAACATTCAAATAAAATTCAAAGTATTACATGCATTTTAATGCTCCGCACCTTAAATAGTCAGTAAAATGAATGGAGATTTACAAAACTCCATCTACCATGGCCCTATTTAGACTACCAAACGCCGCTTATTGAATTTCTTCTGAAATTATAGTGAATTTTTTGAAAATCTTTTTGGTTACGTACCCCGATTCCTGGGTCATAACCGTTACCTACCTCGTACAGCCCGGTCAAATTTGGTGTAAGATTTGTCCAATCAAAATTATTTTTGACCGGCGGATATATTTTACCTATGTGACAACTATGTTTTGGTATCTTTAACTTACCCTTTTGCTTAATCCCTTGGGCTTTCCCTGGTTGAGGATAGAAATTGTTTCTACATTTACAGCGCCATGCATTTCACCTGTCCAACTTGTGAAGTTTTATATGTCCATGAAAAGAATTACAATTCTTTACGAAATATGCCCGTGCATTTGCAATTCTTGCGAATGGACGTTATTCCTCCAGCCTATTTCCGCTGTACCCGTAATACCTGTGTTGTGTCCTACTTCCTTTATTAACTTCTTCATTTCTTACTTTATCCATTCTCGCACTGTCGTCAGCTGTGGTCGAGGTCTTCTGCCATATTGGTATGCTCTTCTCTCCGTGTCTTGAATCTGGCTCTACATTGCATGTTATATCTTTCGTTTTGCTGTCTGGGTTATTGCTACTTGGTCTGATATTTTCTGCCACACTAAGTTGACCCTCCTCTACTCTGGCTTGTGCAGGATTTTCCATACTATAACAATGAAAAGCAGTCATTACAACTTCTCCACTAGCGGCGACGTTCCCACAAACGGCACTTTCTTTTTCTGCTTCAGCGCCTTGTATCCACAATTTCTTATTCACGCAGTCAATGGATGCTTTTTCACTGAGTAAATCCATTCCAAGGATGCCGTCTGCTGAAATTGAATCTGTATCACCAATGGCGTTATATTGACAAGCCTGCTGACTGTTATCTATCAGCAACTTTGCCTCGCAAGTGCCTATGGAGCTCCTGGCAAATCCTAAAATACCTCCACTTCTTATTTTTCGTGTGTCTGTATGGCTGCGTGCCGTTTTATTCTAGTGACCTTAATTAAACTACACGTGGACCCAGTCTCAATTAAAAGCCTAAACTTACATTATATCGCTATGTCTGTTGGCACTGTGATGACCAACTTACTCTTGGAATTCACTTCTTCACTCCCACTATAGGCTAAATACTTTTTCAGACAGTTTGCTGTGTAGTGATCCTGCGTTCAACAGAATTGGCAATAAAGCCTCTCCCTTCTTGAATGGAATTCACCCTGGGTGCCAGTTGCACAGTTTGCCACTCTGACTGCTCGTGTCCATATTCCTGACATTCAGTACAGAAGAGTACTTGTTGGCACTCTCTCGAAAGGTATCCACATTTTCCGCATTAAAAACTCTCAATAGATCAGGAAGGTATTCTCCTTGTCGAGTCGAAGATGCTTGGTATCTTCCTGATAATGCTGGCCCTGTTCTATGTAACAACAATCTCGAACCCCGTCTAGGCCTTTCTCTGATAAGTTTCAACGTTGCCCATCTGTTTGGTGCATTTTCTGTGTTCGGTTCCCGGTCTTCTTGCCATATTCATGATTGTCTCACTTGAAGCCTTTCGGCATTTTTCCGAAATAGCTGGCTTGCTCTCTCACTCCCTCCAATGACTCAAATTTACGCCCTGTAAAGTACACTTGCGTTGATTTACTCTTCACACCCGCATTGAAAGTAGCTACAACATCGGCCTCCAACTCAGCTAGTAGTCCCTTCTCCCCTCCCGGGTATTTGGCCGAGACTGCCTCTTTTATCTGATCGCGCATTTCTTTTGTTAGATCCGCGCACTCCGTGATGTCTTCCCCAGGTCTCTACAGCATTTCAGATCGTAATTCATTGAATGATTTTCGCGGCATGTATGCGGATTTTATTGCTTTTTGTAAGGTTTCGAAGCTCTTCAGCTCCTGGGAGCTTATCAAGTACCACGCATCACCCGTCAGCCGATATTTTACACATCTCATGAAAATAACTTTTTCTGCGGCTTCCAGTCTGTCGTAAAAATGTTTGCAGCAACATAGAAATCGATAAACTTCCTTCACTAGTTTAGGAGATCTTTCCCCAGACAACATTGGCACGTATTTTGACACCTTGACCATAATCTTATCATGTGCATAGGGCACGATGTTCTTTAGTGGTCTGTCTACGTTGTATCGTTTCTGTGTCTCTATTGTCAGCTATATTTTGCTGCCTGTTCTACCCTAAACAGCTTCCTTTTATTTATTGTTGGTGGTTCTGGAATACTAGTTTCCTTTGCATCTAAAACCTGATGGCAAGGTTTGTAACAAAACTTTTATAATCAGACATCGATACCCGGCGAAGATCGTTCAACTAAATATTAACATGCAAACTTGACTAGACTCAACATTTCCGACAAAGAGCATTTCCGATGCCTCTGATCTTTCACTGGAAGTAGTTAACTGAAAACAACTCTACTCGAGACCATTAAACCCGGACAAAATAACGCTTCGAGACTCATTTAATATTATTACTTTGTATCCTATTAACTAACGAGAGAAGAAAATGTATAGCACAAACAACAAGTTCACATATGGACCACACTCTCAACACTTCTTAAACTTTAGGCTGAAACATCTTATAATACACTAGAACTAACACATCTTAATGTAACCTGAAAAGCTATTGGAGTAGCTAAAAAGCGTAACTCCCACAAATAAAAATGGAGTAGCTAAAAAGCATAACTCCCAAAAATACAAATGGAGTAGCTAAAAGGCATAACTCCCAAAAATACAAATGGAGTAGCTAAAAAGCATAACTCCCAAAAATAATAAGAAAAATTCAATTTTGAAATTCACCATACGTTTTTTAATCGGCTGCGCCAAAATATCGTATCCCAAAAGCAATCAATCAATTAAAACCAAATCATTAAATGCACGACAAAACTTCCCTTGAATTAGAAACACTCGAATTTCTTTTAACACAGATAGTTCTTTATTTATTACGTACTGATCTAAATTTATGATTCACAAACCAACCCTAACCGAACGGTTACATAATATCGCGATAACTGATAATTGAACGGCACTCGCCAGACCAGTTATTGGTCTTTTATGCCCCAATATTCGGAAGTAAACTTATACTCATAACGCGGATGTAAACAAACGACAACAACCTTGTCGTTTGCTCTACCGGTTGCAGCAGATGAGTTGCTTAGTAATAAGCAATCGCCTTACGTAATAATTACCGTGCGAGTTTAATTGTTATCGTAATCGCCGATTGCCCCACTAAGCGCTCATCGCAGCCAGCTGTTGGGCTAATCAGAAAAATAATCGACTGTTGCAGAGCAGTACCATGCGAGGTTATTGCTTAGAAATTGCTGGTTATTTCGGCAGAATGCGCCCTTTTCTGCTGGAAGAATCTTCCTTATTTTGGGCCATAAAAATGTAATGGTCGCTTCTGGACCAGGTGTGTTGTGGCTTTTTCGTTTTTGCTTGAAAAATTTTTGTATATGGCAGGTGACAGCGCAAGGTCTTCGTGGAACCCCCAACCCCAACCCTCTGCACTAATAGCCGAGGCGAGCTAGCGTGCCGCCCTGCACTTAAACGCGTTCTACCGAGTGATCTGTCAGCTCATGCTGGCAGTCTGCACTTCACGTCCAAGTTAATCACTCAATACATAGCTCCATAATAGTGTATCGGCGTCAAGTAAATCCACGCGAAAAACTAAATAAACTCGATTTGTGAACATTCAAATAAAATTCAAAGTATTACATGCATTTTAATGCTCCGCACATTAAATAGTCAGTAAAATGAATGGAGATTTACAAAACTCCATCTACCATGGCCCTATTTATGGCATACTTCTAGTAAACAGACGATTTGTGTATTGAACTATTTATTTTGCGGCGGTAAAAAGTAATTTTTTTAATACAATAATTATATTTAACATGTTTAGTACAAATAGTACTTGTCTGTACTAACAAGTTAACGATAGAACGAACCACATTACTCAACGCATTAACAGCTGTTGAAGGATAATGCAGTTTTGTTACGCCACCAAACGATAAATCGAAACGTCACCCTAAAACTAGAACTTAATTTTTGGTAGCCTCAGCTTTCAGTTGTGTATATACATTCGACATTTATCGAAATCCTTTTATTTGTATCGTTTCTTCTGAATATAAACGTTCGAATGAAGTCCAATTTTTCATATCCCGCTGCGGGATGTCAAAAATTTGTAAGTTATCGATCAACATTAACTTCGCTTATTCTATGAAAGTTCAAATCGAAGGTGCTGAATGGAAAGGTTATATCATCCGCACAACCGGCGGAAATAATAAACAAGGATTCCTAATGAAGCGGCGTGTCTTGTCCTATGGACGAGTTCGATTTCTGTTAAAAAAGGCTCATTTTTTCTATTGTCTAAAGCACACAGGCGAAGGAAAAGAAGTCTGTAAGGGGCTGCATTGTTGATGGTAATATGCTTCTAGCAGATTTAGTTTTCGTAAATAAAAGAGGAAAAGATATTCCCGGCTTGACAGATCAAAGTCTTCGGAGTTCTCGATGAAAATAACTTTGTACATAAATATAAACATTAAAAAGTCAAAGCGCATCTGTGCCCCTGGATTAAAGAAAAGTATAACGTTGGGATTTTACGACAATCAATAGTTTGGTTCTTAGATAGTTAAATATACAGCAAAAACAAACAAAAATCAAATTAAATAAAGTAAATAGCTTATATATCATTGTAGATTTATATACAACATTATAAAGATATAAAATAGTTTGGCCACAGGGCCACGCCTTGTAACGTTGGGTATTTCCATATTACAATAGTGTACATTGGTGGATTCGTAATTGATAGAAAAATACGAAATAAAAAATGTAATTAGCGATTGCAAACAGTATAAATTTTTAGTAGTGTCAAGGAGACAATGTTATTGACTCTGTAAAGAAAAGAAAAAAGGAACAACTATATAAATATCTAAGCTAACCTCGCATAAATTGATACAATGTTCGTTATCCTGTATCGTGCTTAAAACGCTTTCGAGCAATCAGATCTATATAACTATGCAAATATGTGTAATACAAATGGATCAAAACCAAACACAAACTAAAAACACAATAAGGTCCACTATATTATACCGCTGTGGGTTGCACTGGTGACTATCATAGAGCTTGAGTGTACATTGGTATCTTTAGTTACTAACTCAATGAATTATTGCATAAATTGTACAAATTGTATGATATTTGTGCCCTCCAGGTAGCCTACAGCATATAACCAACAAACAAACGAAGTAAACTAATTTTTGGCAAACTATAATAGGTATCACAGCCCTAAATTCAATTTTTTTTCTCCTATAAGGCGGATAAACAGCCTCAAAAATATAAACAAAAATAAAAATAAAAATCTGCTCTCGATTTCGATAGTGGTCTATAAGAGAGCCCCGCAGTCCTGGAGATTGCACAGCTTCACAGCCTAACGGGTCAAATGTAAGATAAGCTTCGCTCGAATTCAGTACGTTTTTTTTTACCTTTTTTTGTTTTTAAGAATAAAAGAATAATATTAAGTTAAGGCTCGGTCCACGTAACTCCGTCACAGCGCGTGAGATAGGACCGAGAGCACAGCCTGTGAGACTAACTAGTTATCCATAGGATCGCAAGCTCTTTGAATCTGCTAATCGCGCCGGCTGACGTGACTGTGCCCGGCAGAGAGTTTCAGAGACTTGCTCCAACTTGATGTATGCTTTCTACCTCCAAAATGTGTTCTGAATCATGGCACAACCAATCTGAAACTGGCATGTCTACTCCATGTCACATTTTCATGTATGTACTTGGGTAACAGGTCGTGCGTCCCTTTAAAAATGAAAGTCAGGGCGTCGAACTCATAGATCTTGTCCAATGGTCCCAGGAGTAAAAGAGTGGAGAGACGTGGGAATGTCGCCCCAATCGGAAAGCATACCGCAGGCATGCCTTAAGTGCACATTCAACTTTTACTAATGCTGTGCATTTCAGTGGAAACATTGCTACATCCCCATAAAAGAATAAAGGAAGAATAAGTGTTGCCAGTAGTTGTAATCTAACACGCGGAAGAAAGTGGTGCGACACAGCATACAGAGATCGCAATCTGAAGTAGACTCTAGAGCTTATGAGATTAGCAGGAGCTTTCCAGTTGCGACCCGTGTCCATAAGTAAGTCTAAGCTTTTGATATGTGGCGATTCTAACGAAATAGTTTGGTCCTGAAGACGAACTGGCGGGAGTGTCTCTAGTGCTAACTGCCTTCCACCGTTAGAGGAATATAATATCGCCTGGATTTTGGAAGCATTGAGTGCAAGTCCATTCACTAAGCACCAACCATTTATTCTTGCCAATTTTGAATTCACGTGCGCGACAAGCCCTTGTAGGCCCGATATCGGGGAGCCAGCGTAGATCTGTATGTCGTCCGCGTAAATGAATAGACCTACGCTTGATACATATGTGGTGACGTCATTTATAAAAAGAGCTAAAACGGACCCATGATGGAAAGCCTCGCTCTTGCACTAGAGCTGCGTCCATCATTACGTACGATTTCCGACCTTCAATTTAGGTAGCTGGCTACGAGTGCGCTAGCTGAGTTTGAGAAGCCAAATTTGGTTCTATGCTTAAGGAGGAACAATGGATGCGGGACCGAATATACCGAGTATACAGATTATATAATGAGTATAACTAATATGCGGATTATGTGGTCATACATAATTAGAAGCCTTATTTATTCTGGATATAAAGCAAAGAACATTATGTGTAAATTATAGATTATACAGGTTAATCAGGTTAAAAAGATTATACATAATATGGTCCTATCGAATTATTACCAGTATTGAGATTGAGTTCGATTTCAAGAGAATTAAATGCAACTATTACACAATCCCAAGGAGCCGGTTACAGTTTTAAAGCCAGATCGTATATGTCGAGGCCGACAAGATTGCGGTGAGGTAGGGTAAAAATATCGCAGCCAATGATACAGTCGAGAGCACATCGAGTTTATATGTGCCTTATATGTGAGGTTAGGATCCATGGGCAGACCCAGATTTTTGATTTTTGTTTTGTGAGGGATATTATGACCCATAATACTTATTGTGGTTATCTATGATGATAGACGAGAGCTTCTTTCTAGTATTATGTCATAACAAATCGCTGGAGTTTTTGATGGATTCAACACCAGCTCGTTCAAGGTGGCCCAACTTACATCTCCGTCTAGGGCCCCCTTATTGGTTGACACCAGTTCCTTCATCTATTCTGCCGGCGCACCTGCATAGATCTGGATGTCAACTGCATATTGTAATAATATTAATATGTTTGATTTACGGTGCTCCTGAGCGCTGTTCATGATGAATTTAATTTTTTGAGTTTATGTATCAGAATTATATTATATCCACAGAGAGCTGCCAAACTTACGGTTTTGTATGGCTGAAGGAGCCGCTGTTATATTGTTAATATTCCTCCGTGTATGCTGGTTGTTAACTTTATGGCTGGGTATTGCCAATTTGCTGAAGCGATGGAAGAGTATGCGGCTGTGTAGTATTATATATAGGCAGAGTATGCCGAAGTAAACTATGTGGCAGAGTATGCCGATATTTTAATATAAGAGAAGAGTATGGCGCTTTAATGTAAATGGCAGAGTATGCCGCTATTATATTTGTACTAAGGCAGCGTATGCCTCTATTATAGAGGGATGGCAGAGTATGCCGATGTTGAGTTTTACTAAGGCAAAGTATGCCGCTGTAATAGTATGATAGCAGAGTACCCATGTTGAATTTTGAGAAATAAAAAGACACCATTCGATAGTCAGATTAATTCTAATTTTTATTGAACATTAACTGCTTATTTATATAAAATGATTACAAAGGAATCAATATTTCTTTATAATTCTGAAGGGGGATTATTGCAGAATTACAATACTTAAAATTAAAAATCAGAAATTGTAGTGTCGAATTTCTGATCACACAATTTCTGATTGAATCATAATGTATTGATATTGTAAAACAATGACCTCAGGTGTGTGTATTTTCTCAGTGAAGAATTATGCTTGCATAGCGGAAATTGCTTGCGTTGCTAATTCTTTTTAAGGTCAAGCAAACTTTGTGGTTTTTAATTGCTTTTCGCTTTGATTTTTGTTCATAATTGTTAACCGTGTCATGGCTTTACATCCTCACCCTTAAAAGAAAAAAACCATTTTTGTTTAAGAAATTTTTTTTTTTTTTTTTTAAGTTTATAAATCATTTCGATATTATTTCTCAATTTTTTTCTTATAAAATTTTGTATGTTTCAAGGAACCTAATTCAACAAGATTAGCACAGTCTGAGTTAGTATAACTGGAAAATTCTGAAGGTGACACATTATGTTTGTGTAAGCTTAGCAACAAAGATAAAAGTTTGCACCGATTTATCGTATGTCCACATCTAAAGTAGTGCTAGAGCAATTATTCTAAAAAAAAACTGTTGATAATATAATTTCGCAAAAAAAAAAAAAAAAAAATTAACAATAAAAGTAAAACAGTATTTCCAAGTGACTGCCTTCACTTGTTTTTATTTGGAGGGGTGTCGCCTGTAGCCCTAGACCTCTTTTTACTACGTACTATGATAGTATTTGTAAAATAGATAAAACTTTATTTATAAATACTTTTCCTTAATCTCCACTGAAAAATTTGAGTATGAAGTAGATCTAGATTTATATTTAATCCTACTTTACAATTATGCCTTATTAGTGCTACGACCCAACTGTTGCCGTGCTTTCCCTTTGGAAGGGAAGAGCGAATTAAGCGGAAGTTCAGGGAGGATTTTAAATAAAGTAAAGGCACTTTGCTTTTGGAAACATAAGCTTTATTTCCGAAGATTAAACCTTCTACAGATATTTTTAGGAAACACAAGTTTTTATTTTTGTTCGATTAAATCTTACAGATATTTTTTCATTTTTATTCCCGACGGTTAAATCTTTTACAGATATTTTATATATATGTATATGTATCTGACGTTACACTTTTGTTCAAACTAACTCGAACCGTTCGTGTGTGCACTTGATGAGTGCGTATCCTACATTTCGACTTCGTTAACGCTGTCCCATAGCTTTTTTATCAAAAATGGCTGATGCCCTCGCGTCAGCAAAAAGTATATAGTACTTTTTATTATTGGTTCACTTAACTTCAGACTTCACCAATCACACGAAAACACAAAAAGAAACCGTGCTGATATGAATCAGGCAAGACATTTGCTTTGTTAATTTCTTGGCTTGGATCTTAAAATTCGATCTTGCTCTTGAAATTTCGACCCATGTGTAATATGCAGTACATTAACTCTATGAGTTATGTGTATATAAAATTGTCGAGCAGGCGTTTTGTTTATTTTTCATAAGTGGGCAATTTATGAGAGAAAAAGAAATTTATGGAGGTAAATAATATGAATATTTGTGCATTTTGTGGTATGGTATTTTGAGAGCACAATATGAATATCCATGGATTTGATAGAAATCCATAGGGGGTAAATAATTATTCAAATTTATGGATTTTAGAGGAATCCATAGGAGGTAAGTACTTATAAATATGGTTGTGATTTTGGTATCACAACTTCCCTTCCCCCTTAGAAAAAGAAAATTCGTAATTTTCTGTATAACCATGATCCGAGCTTCTTCCAATGAAAAATGTTCTTTTTATAAATATGGAAAGGAAAATCCGTGTACGTGATAATAGCGATCGTGTCGAGATAGTCTGGTTGTTTGTATTTTTTTTTTATATGCATTTATATGTACTTGTTTTATATATAATTGATTAAAAGCCTAAAATTTGAATGATTAATGAAAATTGTAAATGTGCAAGTTTGCACAGAAAGCAACTCTTTTTTTTTGTATGAAAACTTGTTGTGTGAGTATCTTGTCAAAAGAAATACAACTATAGTATTTGTCTTACTGTCTAGTCATAAAGGTAAGTATATAAATGATACAGTATAGTATTTAATCACTAATGGTAAGTACAAAGATGTGAATATAATACCTAGTCTTAAAATAAGTATGTATAAGAATTATTTATATAGTATTTAATCATATAGGTAAGTACCTATACATATAAAGGGTTATGTATTTGTATTTATTTATTTATTTTACTCTAGCATCCATTATTGACTATATTTATTATTTTTATCTAGTAGAGAATTAAGTCTTTAGATGAGAGTGTATATAGTAGTATATTTTTTCTTTTGTTTTATAATACTGTTGCGAATCTAGCTACACATCCCACAGTGAGGAGCTCAATACACAATGTAGCGCGAGACAGACTGTAGCTTTTAGCTACTGTCGTCGATGAACGCCTACATATATGTGTTATCTGAGTGGGGACCCCCAAATAACCAAAAGATGGCAGTGAACCCTGCCGAGGAAATTTCTGCGAACCTGGCATGGACGTCTAGCGATCGAGCGGCCAACCAAAAAAAGGCCCGTGATAATTCAAGAGAGTCGGAAAAAGTCCAGTGTGTAAGCCACATTATCGAAAAAGAATTTTTTTGTGAATTATCATAAATTATATAGAAAAGTTTTATTTCATTGAATTTTGAAGTACACTAAACCCTCGTATAACGCGGTACTTATACAACGCGGTTTCGATATAACGCGATTTATAATTTACACTAACCCTCGTATAACGCGGTACTTATACAACGCAGTTTCGATATAACGGGATTTATAATTTACTTCTTTTATGATACAAAAAAAAAATATGTGTATGTACATACTAAAATTTCGTTTGAAACCAATGCACATACTAAAATTTCGTTTGAAAGCAATATTTTCAAATATGTATTAAAAAATTTAATCTTAGTAACCTCGTCACTATAGCAACTTCAAAGACAACTGAGACGATTGCTCAAAATCTCGGCTCACTTGGCTCACTGAGCCAGTGCTTGCCGAAAGCGCCTATAGTACACAGTGTATATGTAATACAAATTAAACAAATTTAATCTTAGAAGTCTATAGTGATAGTCTATCGTGTTTATTTAGTTACAGTTACAAAACTGATCTTATAAGAATAATTTTCTGGTAAGTTACATGCATACAATAAATAAAAGCTTTTTTCTTGAAAAATATATTTTTATAGTAATGGCTACCCAAACTGCGATGAAACCAACTTTGAAAAGGAAATTCATTTCTCTAGAAGAAAAAATTAAAATCTTGGATCAGTTGAAAAGTGGAGAAAAACCAGGAGTTATTGCAAAGACTTTGAATTTAAATGAATCGACAATTCGAACAATTAAAAAAAATGAACGTAAAATCCGAGAAAGTGTTATTGCTGGATCTGCGGTAAGTTCAAAGCGTGTTGCCCGTGTACGCGATATTCATATGGAAAAAATGGAGAGATCTGTAATGATCTGGATAGAAGATTGTACACAAAAAAAGATTCCCTTGGATGGAAATGTTATTAAACAAAAAGCTCTTAAAGTGTATACGCATTTAAAAGAACTTGATCAAGAATCTTTACCAGACTGCTCCCATCATGAATTTTGTGCCAGTAAGGGGTTGTTTGAAAACTTTAAAAAGCGTTTTTCTTTGCACAACCTTAAAATCCAAGGAGAGTCGGCGTCAGCAGACGTAGAAGCTGCCAGGAAATATCCAGCAGAACTTTTAAAAATTATTAACGAAGGTGGTTATAGTGCTGACCAGGTGTTCAATGCAGATGAATCCGGGTTAAATTGGAAAAAAATGCCAAAATGCACCTATATTTCAACAAATGAGAGATCAGCTCCCGGGTTCAAAGTAGCAAAAGATAGAATTACTCTGCTGTTTTGTAGTAATGCATCCGGTGATTTTATGACAAAACCAATGTTCATAAACCGATCCTTAAATCCGCGTGCTATGAAAGGACACCACAAGACCACTTTACCAGTTTATTGGCGGGCCAACAAAAAGGCATGGATGACAGGAAGCATGTTTGATAATTGGTTTAACACCTGTTTTGTACCCGATGTGGAAAGTTATACAAAAAAAAAGAATATCGACTTCAATATTCTACTAATTTTAGATAACGCACCAGGTCACCAAAAAAATTTAACTCATCCCAATATTAAGATAATTTTTTTACCGCCTAACACCACCTCACTTATCCAGCCATTAGATCAAGGGATCATTTCAACGTTTAAGGCATATTATATTCGTCGAACATTCCAATTAATTTTGGAAAAAATAGAATCTAATCCCAACATGACACTGCCTCAAGCGTGGAAAGAATTTTCAATATTAAATTGTGTACAAATTATTGCGCTGTCCATTACGGAATTAAAATCTTCTACACTGAATGGGTGCTGGAAAAAAATATGGCCTGAAGTCGTTCTTCAACAAAATTCCGTACCGCCCATTGATGGCGAGATAACTCGTATAGTAAACGTTGCCCAGACTCTTGGTGGGGAGGGTTTTTGTGATATGGCTGAAAATGAAATTCGTGAGTTAATTGATTTCGAAACAGATTTAAATGAGGAGGAACTGGTACAATTAATAGATGACCATAACACAAATTTCGAGAACAGTTCTGTAGAAGATTCTGATTGTAATGAATCAGTAAAAGATTTCGGTTTAATGAAATTAACAGAAGGTTTGGAGTTAGCAAGAAAATTAAAAAATTATTTCACGGATAATGATCCCTCAATGATACGCTCTCGAAATTTCTCAAGACAATTTGATAGTTGTTTCACTCCATATTATGAACTCAAAAAAAAAAATTGCAGCATAGTGGTAAGCAAGGTCTTATTACCGACTTCTTAATAGCCCAACCAGCTGAAGTTGGCAATGAAAATGATACAAATGATGTCAAAGAGATTTCAAGTGATGATGGCATCTAGCCACTTGCAAATAAAGAAAGACGAAATATTATTTTTGAAGATAGTGATAGTGATTAAAATATACATTTTAATCTATGCAATATGTAAAATGAAGTTAATGTATAATTTAGATATATGTTTAGTTAAATTACTTGAACTACCTGAATTAAATAAATGCATATACATATATATATATATATTGGTCATTTTTATTTATATATAATTAAAATAAATGATTTCGGCACGTAACCCCATTTTTAATATGTGACCTAAGTCTCGCATAACGCGATTTGTATAACGCGGCAGTTCTGTGGAACCTAACTACCGCGTTATACGAGGGCTACCTGTATTTGTTTTACCTTTTATAAGTGCAATAAAAAAAAAAAAAAAAAAAAAATTAAGGAGTCTTCTAACTGGAGAATTGCATAAGGAAGTATTGGGAGTCTTTGACAAAGGAATCGATCGCTAAGAGTAACTGGTCAGAGTAAACCGTTCATTAACGGGCAAGTTAATCCACGGCTTCTATTCTCAGTCTAGAACTGAGCAAATTGATAAGTACCAACTTCTTTTTATTATTTATTTCCTACTAATATTATAGATTCAGCAAATAATTTATTAGTCACGAGCTTTCCTCATTTTTTTATTTCATCCGTCTCAATTTAATCAAATGCACCGGCATCATCTGTTCTACAAAGTTCTGTTTCTCGAATAGAGCAACAGACAAGATCTTTTGTTCTTTTCGTTTTCTTTGAATAATTAATCGATCGCAATTGAGGAATTTCAATAAATATAGAAATATACGGATGCAGACGGCTCTTCTATTTCCAGAATAGAGCTTGAACTAAGCATACAATTTTTTTTATCTTTTGTTTCAGATTATCTCTTTTTGTTGTTAATATTTTTTTCAGGTCAATTCAGTGATTCATTACCGCGCCTATCATTTAGAATAAGTAGTGTGTGAGGTGCTTTGTGCTCCGTGGTAGCGAGAAATACCTGAGTATTGCGTTCCGCGTTAAGCCGCGTCTTCTTTATAAAGGGAATTTGTCGATTTGTATCAACGCACTGGCATAACCTGCTTTTCGATTTCAAGGATAGAGCTGTGTCCAAGCATAAATTTGTCTCACTTTTGCTTCAGATTTCCCGTTCAATTCAAATTGTTCTAACGTTTGCTTTGGATTTCCAATTCATTTCCACAATTTTCCCAGTGTATTTAGCAAGAAAATCCTAAGGTAGAAACCTTATCAAACGCCGACGGCAAATCGCAGAATTTTCTATTAGCTAAACTTAGCAAATGTCGACGGCGAATCGATGAATTCCTATTTACTTGAGTCACCAAGGCCGGCAGTAAATTAAACCAATTTTCTGTTCACTAACCTGCAATGAAAATCAACAGCTGATTAACAAATTGCGTTTCCATCTTATCTAGTGCCAAGTTTCAGTTTATTCTAGCAAATTTCCCGCGAAATATAAGCCGAAAACTTCTCAAACGCCGACGGCAAATCGACGAATTTTCTGTTTGCGTGAACTAATACTTAAGTGCCGGCAGCGAATCGACGATTTATTTACACGCTCCACACACTAAGTCCGTGAAGACAGGCGGCTTAATAGCGTTCGAGACCGCGATTGTATTTCGCGGCGGAAGTAAACAAGTAATAGGGAAATTTTCATCGTCTGGCCCCGCCGACTATTTCAAGCCATAGTCGAATAGACAGAACTTAGTTTCCCCTTAGAGGAGGCAGTAACTGGCCTAAGTGTTCTACATCTAATATACGGCGAGTGTTAAGTTGAGTCGAGACACTTTAAAAGCGCAATTTTTCTCACCCCTGCCAAAGCTCTCCCAAATATTCCGACGTTAATTTATAGATCGTTAAGTTGAGTCGAGACCCTTTTAAGTGGGCTTTAATATCTCCGATAAAACTTTTCTTTTAATATTTCTACATTATTGAGTTGAGTTAGCACATATTTAAGTGGAACTTGTCTGTCTGCGGTAAAGTCACCTCGACAATTTCTGCATTGAGTGAGACATTGGCGCCAGGCGTGTAGTTTATCCTGCATCCAAGTGTGAGCCCAGTTCCAATTTGAAAACTTTTTACAGATGGGATGGAAGTGTGAAGCACAATAGCAAAGAAGATTCGATACGGCGGCGTGCCGTGTAGTAAATGCTCCCTCGCTACCGCTCGGCCGGAGCAATTTTCTACTTGGAAAATCGTTACAATACTATATGATATCTATAAAATTGTCTGCTTTATTATTTATTAATTTTATTTTCTAAGAGTTGTTTTGTTTATTATTATTAATATCTAGTATTTATATAAAAATATGTTCACGTGTATAGTAATTTTACTTTTACTTTTTGTTTCCTTTGTTAAAAAAATTTTATGTGTTTTCGTTTTTGCTTTTATATGTCCAAGGATTTATAAAAAAATGTTGTTATTTGTAAGTGAAAACTACTATAGGCGTATCATTTCCGTTAGTGTGAAGGGTTGCTTGATTATCCGTTACGGGTGTAGATGCTCCTTGATTGCTTTCTATGAGTCTTATGCGAAGTGTGCTTAAAGCTTTGTAGATTATGGAAATAGTAACCAAGAATAACAGAACATATATGAGTGTACAATGGTGAATATCATGTTCATCTTGGCATTTGAGATTTATATTTTTGCTGTTTTTAAGCTTTATTTTGAAAGAAGTATCTGGTTATCATCATTCGTGTATTTAATCACTGCCACCTTTGAGGAAATGTCTAAATTAGTTTCAAGTAGGGCAGATACGAAGTTTGAAATATTTAAGGGAGGTAAATAGGATCCTTGCATTTGAGAAAACCTTACACTGAAACCTCGCAAAGTGAGATCTTTCGTTCTCAAGTAACATCTCTTGGGAATTTCCACTATTCCTGTATTTTATAAAGTGTGGTGTATGATCTTATTGGAACATACTTCTTCCACGGGAATAATGTTTAGGGAAGAGTATAACCAAGTGTTTACTTGTGAGTGCTGTATCCATACAGTAGAGAGATTCGTTTGATGCACTGCGCAAGTTGAAGGTAATGGACCCTTGCGTCTCAATAACTGCACTTCGCATTGTAGATTCAAATACTACATTGAATAGATTATGATCTTGTGTTACACAATTTTATAAGGTCTGCAAAATGCTTTCTGTTATAGTCGATTACTAAAAATTTTATAATAAGTTTGATAAAAATGAAGTTGTTGTTGTGGCTAGTTGATAAAGGAATAATTTTATATAGCTGGCAATCCTCTTTAAATGCAAGTGAAATTTTCAATTCGTAAATAATTCTTTCATTTTCAATTGTGGTGCTTATTGCTCCAACTTTATAGATAGGTAGAATGCCATTTTTATTCAGACCTGACGGTAAACGAACGTCTGATGCCATTTCCTTTCTAATGGTAACTAGAATATTTTCTAGTTGTTGTGGTGACATAATAGCAGGATGCGGTTTACCGCAACGGACGTCAGTGATCAGATCTACTATAGCATTGATAATGTTTTGGTAACGTATTATGACGAGTGTAGTAAGAGAAATTAATGACTCCATTTCGAAGAACAATTTCTCATCGTGTTTGAGATTTACCAACCCATCTATTATCTCTTGAAATTTGGTTTAAAGAGCGTTAAGAAAATTAACTGTTAATTCGCTTTTATTAAAGATATTAGCAGTGGTCTCGATAATTAAAGTTTGGTTTTTGATCAGTGAGAGTAGATGCTTTGCATTATATTGGAGTTTGTCAATTTGATGATGGTAAAATGAAATGAAATGTACCGAAAAGTGTTTTGCAAGCTGCTCCAATAGTATTAAAGAGACCAATCTATCTCTTACTAAACAGTATCTCAGACATAAGATGATTCATATCTCTTATTATGATATTACATGTAATTACAAAATTTGGGTCCTTTTTTAGTTGTGCGCACATGTTGTTTATTTCACGACTTCTTAGAGCCAAAGTTAACCCAGGAAGGTCGTAGATCAGTTCTACTTTCCACTCATCTGCGTAGAGTTCCACTATTCCTACCTGTTCGAAGTATATGCCCGGACTGTTGTTAAGTTGTTTTACCTTCATATCCTTATGCTGTGATAAGCATAAATAAAGTGAGGATGTATGCCGGAGTGATAATCTAAAATGACTGGAATGAAGGTAGAATTATGTGTCATTCTTTTGCGTTTTCCTCACTTGTAGTTCCACAAATATAGGTTAATTCAGAGCCAATGCATTAGTTACATTCACAGATTTATGTGTTAGGTACATTAAAGTTTTGTTATCTGAATTCTGATAATGAATTCAATCCATAAAATGTTTTATGTCGTTGTTGTGTAAGGTTTTAAGCTTCTAATACTCTTTTTTCCTAGGATGGTATTTTTACCACTACAACGGGGCCTTCCTACAGCTCTGAGAGTTTGTTCTGTCTTGTTTGGTTTTTTATGAGAACTTTGTCTTACAAGTTAAAATTTTTTGTTTAGTACCTTTGTCATAGTATATTTTGGACTGATTCTTTTCTGAAATGCCAAATTCACGGGCAACCTATTGGCAGTGTTACAACGGTACATAATTATTACAGTTATATGATATCTTATGCTTTTGTCCAACTCCGCTCATCAAATTAATGGAATATCCGTACAATAATTCATAAGGGTGGTGGTATCGAAGGAGCATTTGGCAATACCTCCCTTGAAGCCATTGAGAATGCATCTAACAATAAAGGAATCGAAGCTAACTGAATCCGGCTATCAAAATCAGAGTTATGTGGATGACATGGTCATTACAATTAGGGGCAAACATGATTAGATAATCTCCGATCTATTGAAAATTCCCTAGACATAGCTTTTAAATAGTGCCAAACAATGGGACTTCAAGCCAATCGTGGTAAGACAATAGTTGTTCCCTTCAACAGAAAAGCAAGCTTTATGTACAAACACCACCTCATTAGGGAATAGCAGTGGAATTCTCAAAGGAGGTCAAATATCTAGGCATTACCTCGATAACAGACTAACCTGGAACTCTCACTTAAAAACAGTACTAGATAAAGCTACGGTAGCAACATTGACATCCGCAGACTTTTTGTAAAACTTGGGGTCTTAAACAAAAAATGGCTCTGTGGTCAAACACATCTATTATAAGACCCATAGTCATGAACGCCTCACCTGTTTGGTGGCCAAAAACTAAACAAAAGACAGCTCAAGTTGGTTGCAAAAACTGTAATAGCTTGCATGTTTAGGAGTAACCGGTGCCATGCGTACCCGCTGAGAGACTATGTTGGACCTGCTACCCTTATATTTGCATGTTAGGGAGCAGGCCATACTTAGCGCAGTTAGGCTACAAAGGGCAAACCCTCAAAGTACAAATAATTTGGTTTGTCAGGGTCCTCCAAGACTTCGATGGCTAACCAAATTTAAGACGCTATGCAGAAGCGCCATAAATTTGAAACACCATTTAAGGTGATATTGGGGGACCATCAACAAAGGATCTCTTAAGTAGTGCACGGATCTCTTAAGTAGTGCACGGATGGGCCTAAAATCGAAGTGAAGCAGGCGTGGGCATATATTGGCCAAGGCGCCATCTCGGAAAGGCACTCGGGGCTTCACCAACCATTTTTCGGACAGAAATACTCGCCATAGAACTCTGCGCTCGAGAAATAATTCACAACGATATGCGTGGAGCAAAAATGTACAAAACATCAAACAGCCAAGCAGCACATAAAGCATCAAACTCGTTTACCTTTGTGTCTAAGCTGGTTTGGGACCATCTTACTGTCTTGAAGCAACTGGCCGAGACAAATAGGGTGACACTGATCTGGGTACCAGGACATGAGGGCATTAACGGAAACGAGATTGTGGACCGCTTTGCGAGGGAAGTAGCCCAATCTCCGTTTATAGGGCCTGAGCCTGTCTTTGGATAACTCTCCACTCATGCCAGACTTTTGAAGGACAGAACTAGGAAGGAGCGCTGGGAAAATACCACTGGGCTGAGACAAGCGAGGAAGCTTACAAAGTATTCGCAACACAGGAGAAAGGCTCATAATGGGCCTACTTACTGGGCATTGCCCACTTGGATAACATCTTAAGAAAATGGGTCAGGTCGATGATGAGACGTGTCGATTCTGGATGGAAGACGATGAAACCGCTTAATATGTCCTGCGTGACTGTGAAGGTCTGTGCTGCGTAAAGCTGAGATATCTAGGAATGGTATTTTATAAGATTCATCAAAGACCTCAAGTTTGAAAGGGCGCCCTAGGGCAGTTAGGGGTTATGTCACAAAAGTTTTTATAGGTCGCGGTGAAATGATGAGAGGCGGGAATCCTGTTTGCAATCCGCGGTATTAATAATAATAAATAATAAATCCAATGCTGGTATAGGGAGTTGAATTGTATTCGAATAGTGCGTATGGGATCAATGTATCCCATATAGAATGATATCTATTAGTGTAGTGTCTGAGATATTCCGCTAAAATTCTGTGGCTACGTTCGAGTGCGCCATTCGTCTTAGGATGGTAAAGTGTAGTATTGATTTTATTAATTTTCATGAATTCACATATCTCTTGAAATAATTGACTAAAAAATTTGTACCTCTCTCGGTTAAAACTGAGACGGGTCACATTTCCGAATATATTCTCTTACGTCTTTTATCATAGACGGCCAGAAGTATTTTGTCTTAATGCAGTTGAGTGTTCTGGGCACTGCTTGATGTTCATGATCATGAAATTCGTGGAGAATTGTTGGATATCGTCCATAGAAGTCAGAGTTATTTTGAAATTCTCAAAGAACTGTAGCTTATATACTCCGTGCAAATACTTGGGTGAAGATTGCCTTAAGTTCAATGTAATCAAAATTGTTATTAAATTTTGACAATGAAATTCCTAAATTGTAAATTTGTAATTTGATACATTCAGAATAAATCTTTACAATAACTTTTAATGCAATTTCTCTGTCTGAAGAACTTCGAAAAGGGAATGATACAGTAGTTGTCAGAGAGGTGGTCAAAAGATCTGCGGGTGTGAACATTTTGAGACTTCCTATAGTGGGTTTTTGATATTGGGCGATTAATTTCGATAAAGACCTTTCTTCAGGCGATTCCTTAAGGGGAAATATAAATGCAGATTGAGACATTTCCGTCAATAATAAATTTTCTTTCTACGTTTTTGTCTTCTTCCTCTTCAGATATTGCTTGCATTTTCCTTCTTTGATTACTTGTGGTTACCAATATATTTTTGATGTCGTGTTCCACATCTTTTCCTATTCTACTTAAGGCATCGTCATTGACATTATATTTCTTGTATTTTATCTTCTAGTTGTACTCTTCCAAGAAAATTCGCCATCTGGCTAGTGTGGAAGTAGGGTCCTTTATATTAAGAGGCCATTGTAATGGTCGGTGGTCGGTGATAATCGTGAATTGGCGTCCAAAAATATAAGGTCGAAGTTGCTTCACCGCGAATATTATAGCCAAAAGTTCCTTTTCAGTGGTACTATATCGAGTTTCGGCGCTATTGGGAGTGCGGCTGAAATACCAGATCGGTTTATCTTCGCCTATGCTACTTTTAGATAGTACCACGCAGATATAAAAATCACTCGCATCAGTTGTTGCAAGAAATTCGTTACTAAAGTCTGGATAAAAACACAGGAGGTGACCAATTTTTCCTTGAAGGTTCTGAATGCTTAATCACAGTGAGCATCCCATTTAAACAAGTATGATGGAAATAGAAACACCTTTAATTTCTTTTTGATGGATTTATTCGTAATTGTTAATTACCACTCTTTACTGTATTGCACAATACATAGATTTAACTACTTAAGTTTTCCTTAGAAATAACCGTATACGTGGTAAAATTACTACTACGATGTTTCTGAAAAACAATTTCTAAACGCGGCGAAATTACACTTCTTAAATTATTCTTAAAAACAACTATGTGAACGCGGTGAAATTACCACTTCTTAAATTTTTCTTACAAACAACTTTTAAACGCGGTGAAATTAGAACTTCTTAAATTTTCCTTACAAACTATTTTTAAACGCGATGAAATTACCTCTTCTTAATTTTTTTTACAAACAACTTTTAAACGCGGTGGAATTACCACTTCTTAGATTTTTCGTACAAACAACTTTTAAATGCGGCGAAATTTCAACAACCTTAATTTCTCTTAAACAGACCGTCCACGCTGCGTCTTTCTCTTCTCCACTTCCTTAAAAACCAACTCCACTTCCTTCTGAAAACTCAACTCAACTCTTCAAAACCAACTGTTGTCCATCACTCAACTATTGATCACCTTCATAGTCATCAATAACCGTTGTTCAGGGTTGAAAATGCTTAATTTCATTTTCTTATCCTGAGGAAATTTAATTATTAATTCCGGACTTGTTCAATCTTGTCCAGAATTATTCCCGTTGGACGGTGGCATCAAAAATGTAATCTTACACTTTTAAAAACACCAGCCATCGCCCCGTCGTCGTTTGAAATCGGGGCGCGCATATACATACAACGTGTTGAAATCGTAGAATATTATTTATTAAGCTGACCATGTACATACTGAATTACTTCAGGTCAATGTACGTATAAAACAAGAAAAAACAATTGTACATAATTGCTACATATGTAAAACTGCATTGCTCAGGAATGCGGTGACCCAATAATACTTACATTGCAATAATTCACAAAATTGTATTGCAATCCAATAAAAAAAAAACATTCTTACTGGGGTCACTGCCTTATGAGCGATTTTTGCAAGAAAATTAATATCAATTCAGCATTGTAAGTATTTTGTACTTCATGCATTGACTTAGAGTTAGCTTTTGTATATATATAGAGTAAGATTGAGGAAATAAATTAATATTCAGTTGTATATTAAAAGACATCGCGTATTCATTTTAACAAGTTCCATTACAATCTTTGCATATCCTTTACTAGTGATTCCGCCTTACGTATCATCTTAGTGTAGCGGTACATTGCACCGTTTACACCCCCGACAAGAAGTCAAGGTTTATATGCCTTGGTCTTACATTTCAATTTGCATTGGTCAAGGTTTATGTTCTTTGACACTGCAAGGCAGAATAAAGAAATTCTGTACATTTTGGTGACCCCGACGTGATTAACATTCACGTACTTTTCAAAAGTGTTTTATTTTCGCTCACTCAATTACAAAGTAAATCAAGATGAGCCTAAAAGAACTCACTGCTCGTCAAAAGACAACGGGAGACGAAATTAAGCGGATAGCGGAGAACTACGGAAAGGATTCGGAATACCGCAAGACATTGGAGTATCTAACCAAGCGTATTACGTCCCTTACCAACTATGGGATGACTTTGAAAGGGTGGACACCGAGATACGCACTATGCATGGCTCTGAACTATCTCACGCATACTTCATGAATGAGTATTACGAAGGAATTCGAAGTGGCTACGAGAAAATCAAAAGCGAGATGGTCACTATAATGCAGCGGCTGCAGGAAGAAGAAGAAGAAGCAAGATCTTCAGAAATATCACAAGACACAGAGACGCAAGCCCAACCCACTCAGAAGGAGAATGATAAAATACAATCAAAACTAGTAAAGCAAGTCACAGAAACTGTTATTGGAATGATGCCCCAACAACTGGTGTTAATGCAAGGTTTCAAGAGGATACTGACCAATTGCTCTTGTATTACACATTTTGATAAACAAGTTGGATAAGACCACACACACACTGTGGGAACAATCACTAACACAGCCGAGATCACTTTCAACAATAAAAGAGTTTCTAGACTTTTTAGAAACACGGTTTCAGTCTCTGGAGGACCTCGGCGAAGCAAATAAGATGGAAAACAGAAGGCAGCACACGCAGAGTGCATTAACCACAACAGTTAAAACAAACTGTCCATCATGCAACAATGACACCGATCATCAACTCTTCGCGTGTCAAAAATTCCTTCAATTATCGGCATCCAAACGAATTGCACTAGTAAAAAGAATTAATTCTTGTCTCATCTGCTTGAAGAAAGGTCACATGATGGCCAACTGTCCATCCAGAGGGTGTACTTAATGTGGAAAAAGACATAATACACTGCTTCATATAAGTCAACTGCCGACGAGTAATACACTGTCAAAAATAACAATATTGCAGCAACTACGGCCCAATCATCAAGAAAGAGCTTAGTACCATCAGGCAATGGGACTGAACGATCGAACTCACTTACCGCAAAGGCCACGGCTGATATTAGGAATTATATCCTACTAAGCACGGTTATCGTAAGCGTGAGCAACAACTCTGGTCAAAGCATCGAGTGTCGAGCCATATTAGATTCCGGATCTCAAATAAATCTGATAACAGAAAGACTAGTTAAAAGACTTGGACTTTCGGGAACCTTCGACAGACTCAACATAGAAGGTATTGGCTCACGCAGGCAACAAGCACAGAAGCGAGTCAACATAGGGCTAGAATCCCGCATTAACGGGTTTAACACTCGACTAAAAGCTCATATCTTACCACGGATCATCTCTCCGCAGACCGCACACATGATAGATGTTTCATCATGGTCAATACCAACAAATATACAATTAGCGGATCCACGCTTTAATCAGCCAGACACGATAGATCTGTTGATTTGTGCTGAACTATATTACTCGATCTTGTCAATTGGACAAATTAGATTGGGCGACGCACTCCCAACTTTGCAAAACACAGTTTTTGGCTGGATAGCAGCAGGAAAGACTCTTCGAATAGCCACTGACCAAACAACCTGTGGAGTGTGCTCAGAAGACGAAACACTTAATCGACAAGTAGAAAAATTCTGGATACTGGACGACTCAGAACAATCATCGCGGGCATTTACGTCAGCAGAAAAACAATGTGAGACACACTTTTTTCAAACTACGAGAAGAAGTGAGCATAGTCGCTTCATAGTCAAATTGCCATTCAAAAATAAACCAGTAGAATTGGGAGAATCTAAGAACATAGCATTTCAAAGGTTAACAGCCTTGGAAAGAAGGTTATCCACCAATCCAGAACTAAAACAACAACACGTACGGTTCATGGAAGAGTATATTGAACTTGGGCACATGAAAGAAGAAAATTTCACAAATATAGAGGAACCATACAACTTTCTTCCACACCACTGTGTGATTAAGCCTGAAAGTAGCACTGCCAAACTTCGAGTCGGTTTTGACGCATCTGCCAAAACTTCCACAAATATCTCATTGAATGACGTATTAGCAACAGGACCAACAATTCAAGATAATGTCTTCTCAATTTTACTAAGATTCCGTATGCCAAGATTTGTGTTTACTGCGGACATCGAAAAGATGTATCGGCAAATACGAGTCCACAATGAAGATAGAAAATACCAGCTTATTTGGTGGCGGATGAACCCAACGGATCAACTAAAATGTTATAAACTTTGCACTGTGACATACGGCTCAACGTGTGCTCCATACTTAGCAACCCGATGTATGCAACTGCTAGCAGAAGAACAGACCCAACAATATTCGCTAGGAGCTGAAGTACTAAAACGCGATTTTTATGTGGATGATGTACTCACTGGAGCTGATAGCCTGTCAACGGCAATCGAAACACAAACGCAGCTGAGGGTCATATTACAATCAGCTGGATTTAAGTTGAGAAAATGGTGTGCGAATCACCCAAGCTTGCTAAAGGATATTCCACAAGAGGATCAAGAAATTTTACTAAACTTTGGCAGTAAAGAAGAGGACCATATCAAAACAATTGGATTAACTTGGTTACCAAAAAGTGATGAACTGTGCATCAAAACTGTATGGTGTCACAAAAGCAAGATCACTAAGCGTACGGCATACTCAGACATCGCACAACTCTTCGATCCACTAGGCATGATGGCTCCAGTGGCAGTCACAGCTAAAGTGTTTCTACAAAGATTATGGGCCTTGAAATGTGATTGGGACGCAACACTCCCTCAAGAACTTCACTCATATTGGTTCAACTTCCGGGAAGGTCTGAAGGCTCTCAACAATGTGAAAATTGAAAGACATGTATTCGCTCACAAGAACACCAAATCATTTCAAATTCACATATTTGCTAATGCGTCAGAGAAGGCTTACGGTACTGTGGCCTACATCTGGTCGATAGATAAAGAGCACGTCAGAAGGGTGCGACAGCTGTGTGCAAAATCTCGGGTTGCCCCAATTAAACAGACTACGTTACCACGATTGGAACTGTGCGCAGCAAAACTTGCAGCTGAGCTCGGTCAGCGAATCAAGAAGGACATGAATGTCAAAAATGCACCTATGTTTCTGTGGTCTGATTCGGAAATCGTCCTTGCCTGGATAAACTCGTCATCTTCATCGTATCAAACATTTGTGGCCAACCGAGTATCTGTTATACAATAATTAAAAATCCCTGAGCAATGGCGACATATCGGATCCAAAGAAAATCCCGCAGACATTCTCTCGAGAGGAATCGCACCCGAAAAACTAGGAACATTCACACTTTGGTTTTATGGCCCGACCTGCCTGCATGGCTCAGAAGCCTTATGGCCACCTCCATATACAAAGAAAAGTGCAGATAATGATATTGAACGAAGACGAGAAAAATCAGTAATCACATCTACTGTCGTAAGGGAACACACCAAATTATTTGAAGCTTTGAATCATAGAAATTCCTTTCGCAAGGCCCAACGCATTGCAGCCTACATGTTACGGTTCGTAAGACATGCTAGAACGCGCAACATACATCGTTGGGACATACTCGTCCTGACTGTGCAAGAGCTAATCGATGCACAAACATTGATCATCAAGCTGATGCAAGAAGAAGAATTCAAGGAAGATCTTGAGCATCTTCAGCGGTTTGGAGAAGTATCTAGGAACAGTTGTCTCAGCAGCCTGGCACCTTTCATTGAAGATGAAATCATTAGAGTTGGGGGTCGTCTTGAAGCCACAAACCTATCATACCAAGCAAAACATCCAATACTTCTGCCGCATTCCCATCATCTAACGAAATGCCTACTGAACGACATACATAAGGAAAATCTGCATGTAGGTCCACAAACCCTTCTAGCAATAAGCCGACAAATGTTTTGGCCAATTGAAGGAAAGACTTTGGCTCATTCAGTAGTACAGCATTGCGTCCAATGCGCTAAGTCAAACCCGAAACTTCTAACACAGATGATGGGAAGTCAACCAGCACACAGAGTTCAACCAGCCAGACCATTTGTGAACTGTGGTGTGGACTTTTGTGGACCAATATGGACTCATTTTAAGACGCGTGGAAAAAAACCACAGAAGTCCTACATCGCTGTATTTTGCTGCTTCCCGACAAAGGCCACGCATTTAGAGGTAGTAAGTGATTTGTCGACACAAGAATTCTTGGGAGCTTTACGTCGCTTCATGGCTCGACGAGGACATTGCAAAACCATTTATTGTGACAACGCAACCAATTTCGTAGGTGCACGTAATCAATTGCAGGAAGTAAAGGAAATATTAGAATCTACAACATCGCAAAATAAAATAAGGACAGCATGTAGCTCTAAAGGCATTGATTTCCGATTCATTCCGCCCCGATCCCCACACTTTGGTGGACTTTGGGAAGCTGCTGTTAAATCAGCTAAACATCTGTTACAACGCACACTAGCAGCCGCCCCACTAACGTATGAAGAACTAGAGACGGCTGTGATAGAGATAGAATCAGTATTAAATTCTCGACCACTTACACCAATGTCTTCGTATCCGAATGATCTGACAGCATTGACGCCAGGACATTTCCTCATCGGGGAACCACTGATAAACACCATTGATCCAGCTGCTGAACCAACAAAGAGCAATCTCATGACCCGTTGGAAACTCGTTTCTCACATTAAAAACGAATTCTGGAGGCGATGGACCGTTGAATATTAAGTCAACTACAGCACAGGTACAAATGCAAGCAGCATTGTCAAAATATTGAACTAGGGACTATGGTCCTAATAAAGGAAGACAAGACACCCACACTCAAAGGGCCACTTGGACGTATAATCAATATAATTAAAGGCGAAGATGGACCTGGTCGTGTAGCCGACATTCGCACTTCGATTGGCACTCTCCGGCGACCGATTCATCGTCTCGCACCATTGCCTATATCAACTGAAGGCTCAGATCATTCTTCAGTACAAGATAATGGGAGCACACAAGGTAGCGAAAGAACATCGAAAACTACAGCTTCGCAACATCCTGAAATCACCAATGAAACACCTACAAACTCTAATGAAAGCGACAACAGCAGAACTAAGGCTAATCCTCGGAAGAAACTAAGAAGTTCTCTGAGATCCGCAATTGTGACATTACTTCTGGCTTGTTTAATTGTACCACCTGTTAAAGCATCCTCTCTTGAAGTGAAACCATTTATTCATCAACCAGGGATCTACTTTGAGAACTTAGGGGTAACAAACCTCATTGCCAACGAATGGGACCTCGTCATATTCTATGATATGATGCCATATTGGAGAGAGTATCAGTTCCTGCAAAACTGTACTCAGACACTCGATAAAATGTGCCAGCATATAAATGAAAGAGTCTCCTGCTCAATAATCATTCAGCATGTGAAACATCTGCTGGCAGAATTAACAACAAACAACATGCTTCTCTCTGACAATAACAATTCCAAGAGAACTAAAAGGGGGGTAGCAAATTTCGTCGGAAATATCGCCAACACTTTATTTGGTGTGCTAGACTCCGACTACGCTGAAAGAATGTCGCGAACCATAGATGATATTCACAAAAATGAGGATCACTTATTGCAGCTGATAAAGAATCAAACCTCGATTATGGATGCTACTTTAAATGTCATGAAGAAGGAGGAAGAGGACATCGACAACCAATTTCGGCAGCTGCAAACCCAGCTCTCGCATGTTGCAGACCAAGTAAATGGCATAGCAGAAGAACTATATCAAGAGAAGTTGCACCAGTCCCTCATCGCACTCACCATGCAGACCACTCTTGTCGCTTCTAAATTCTTACGGATTCAAACATCAATTCTAGACGTCCTCACAGACACTCATCACGGAAAAATTAGCCCGTCATTGATCTCTCCAATCCAATTAAAAGAGGAACTCACAAGGATCAGAGCACACTTATCCCCATCATTACGACTGTCAATATCACAGAACGATGCTTTGAGGTATTATACCTTCATGACCATCGCGGGAAGAGTCGCTACACGATATCTAATCTTCAAACTTCAAATTCCTTTAATGCCATTGGAGGAATTTGAACTGTTCAAAATTACACCATTTCCAGTGCAGATTAATAATTCACTTGTCACCATCAAACCTTCGTCCCAGTTACTAGTTATCAATTTACATAGAGATCAATACTACCCACTGAGTGAAGAGGAATTACAGTCATGCATCATCATCGAGGACAGCAAGCACATTTGTAAATAAAAACATCCAATATATAAAAGGGGATCAACAGTTAGCTCATGCGAAGTAACCCTAATATATCAACTGCCACAACCACCAACATGCCAGTTGATCAAGACCGGAAATGGACCTCATTGGATTCAATTATATAGTCCTAATCAGTGGATATACGTACTAACGGAAAGAACCACTATCAACGTTGTATGTGGAGACAACACCGCAACACAGCATAGAAGGATCTGGATTTTTAAAAATCACAGATAGATGTCTCATCAAATAACCACTAGTGACAATTCAAGGGCATAGAATATATCCACCTAACAGCAGAGCATCTTATATTCCGTCGAGCAATTTGAGAGCATTTGTTTACGACATCTACGACAACAAACTCAGCTCTGGACTGCATGACACTGGTCATTATCAATCGCATTTGGCTGAAATTTAATCGATAAGGAACGAAGTGATACAATTCAAAGACAACATCCCGCTAACATTAACACATCATGATGTTCATCAATTTGCAGTCGGCTATGGGGGCATTCTACTAACGATAATAATACTCCTGTGTATGATGTGGAAATGCCGAGATAAGGTATGCCGAAGTCGACTCAAGACGAAGACACCAGTAGCTGCACCCCGGCAGGGTGGGACAAGACGTGTCAACGCTGATCTTGAATGTGGGACAAGACGTGCTAACACTAAGCTTGAATTCAACCCTACGTTCAACGTATAAGGAAAATTAGTTGAATTACCATTCAACGCGGGGGAGAATGTTGAAATCGTAGAATATTATTTATTAAGCTGACCATGTACATACTGAATTACTTCAGGTCAATGTACGTATAAAACAAGAAAAAACAATTGTACATAATTGCTACATATGTAAAACTGCATTGCTCAGGAATGCGGTGACCCAATAATACTTACATTGCAATAATTTACAAAATTATATTGCAATCCAATAAAAAAAAAACATTCTCACTGGGGTCACTGCCCTTATGAGCGATTTTTGCAAGAAAATTAATATCAATTCAGCATTGTAAGTATTTTGTACTTCATGCATTGACTTAGAGTTAGCTTTTGTATATATATAGAGTAAGATTGAGGAAATAAATTAATATTCAGTTGTATATTAAAAGACATCGCGTATTCATTTTAACAAGTTCCATTACAATCTTTGCATATCCTTTACTAGTGATTCCGCCTTACGTATCATCTTAGTGTAGCGGTACATTGCACCGTTTACACCCCCTACAAGAAGTCAAGGTTTATGTGCCTCGGTCTTACATTTCAATGTGCATTGGTCAAGGTTTATGTGCTTTGACACTGCAAGGCAGAATAAAGAAATTCTGTACACAACGTATGTACATACAAGTTAATCTTTTTACTTTTAAAGATTTAAAAACAAAAATAAGAACAACAATAAATTTTTATATGATTTATTTTATAATGACCGTTTACAAAACCTGTGGAAAATTAACTGAACTAACACTAACACAATTTTACATTTTACTACATAAATTAATGTGCTGAAATAGCGTATCCCACGATTTCGCTCGACTGCCGGCACCTGTTGATAAAACGTGATGCGGTATCTCGTTACGCGTACTTCTACTGAGCTGGATGTTGAGTTATATATTGTATTTTTCGCAGCAAATCGTACTTAAAGTACTATTTGCCTTTTGATTTATTTTTTAATTCTGTTATTTCCACTGACAAATTTTTCTAAAGGCATATTTTGTTGTGGGAATCTTTCTGTTAAAACGACTTGGTTGAAAGCTGACACTTTTTTTGGGAAAAATTTTATAAGTTATGTGAAATGTGAAGAAAATTGCTAATGCAATTGCTAATGCAACTTTCTTCACACTTTTTGGAAGATAAGCTAATCATGTTTTGTGCGCGATTAGTTTATTGGAATTTTATGACTTATGATTTTCTTTTCTTTCTTGAATACCAAATATATCCTAATCTAGGTTTTATATATATAACATTTTGTATGGGGTGTTTTATCAGGTGGAAATGATATTGATATCATACTCCGTAAATATAATAAAAGAAAATGCCATGGGTCCGTAGTGTCGGGGTATGTTACATTAAAATGCATCTTGCACGGGCTTTGAAAATAATAAAAGAAATTTTTTTTTTTAGAATTGCGCTTTTGTGGCACATACATGCATAATGTACAAGTTACGATTTATGTCATATGTAACTAGTGTTGTTTGGTTTGAGAGGATGTAGATAAAATACAAATTAATACTTTCGGTATGGATATTGATACTTCACCAAGATAAGTACACAACACATCCTACACTGAGAAAAATGAAATGGATTTTTCACCTAATGTTGAATAGGTGAATAAGAATTAGGTTGTTTATTTAATGGATTAGTCAAAATAACAATTTCTTTAGGCAGAAATTTTTTTATAATTAGGTGAAACAACTAATTTCAATTAGTTGGGATGCCTGCTGATATGCCACCGAAAGATTTTTGCATTTCAGCCACAAATGTAGCTGACATTAAAGCACATTGAAAATATATCCAAACCAGAAGTTTTGGTGAAAACACACCGATTTAAATATACAAAACAACTAATATGTATAGAATAAACTACGATGATGTTTACCAAATTTTGTAGGTGGTATAGAGGAATTTTACAGTTAAAATTAAACAAGTGCTACCATATCGCTAATGAAACATTAAAAGTAAAAGAAATTAAAATGGTGAAACTGTTAAGAAATTCTCAAAAGTAGAAAAATATAATTTGTATTCTGGTATACAGACATACCTAAATTAAGTTTAAATATGAAGATAAAAAGATTAGTATTTTTTAGATATCTTGCCATGAACATGAAAATGATTTTTGGAACTAAAAAATTTACTTTCCCGAGGTATATTTTCAGCACGCTTTTTAGAAGGTGATTGAGAAGTTTGTCTTTTCAACAGGCTATCTATATTATTTTATCCTTCTACGTAGAGTATTACATATAACATATTTCATTCGACAGTCACACAGGAATGCAGTTGAAATTAGTAATTAACTTATAATATGTTGATAATAAAACTTCTCGACACACAATATTTGCATTGAATGCAACTGAATATCAGATACTGACAATATATTATTATTTCGTTCGCATAAATATTTTATCGTACTCGTGTTAATGTTTGATTCAATTTTGCAAATTTTTTTAATGAATTGCTATAAAATATTTTAATGGGTGGCAGCACTTCAATAAATAAAGTGACGAAATAAATAGGTGCTTTCTTCCTTGATTGCCTAAAACATTATAATAAAACGGTACATATAACAAATGTACTAAGATTCAACAAGTAAAATCGGTGGCAAAAGTTTATCATTCAACTAAAACATTAGGTGAAGAAGTTGAAGTAACAATTTTTACTTTTAAAGTGGATGAATCACCGAAAATAGTCGTTGTACAATAGCTGAAAAGTTATTGCCATATAATTTGTTCCACTGCATTGCATTGTATAATTGTCAAGTGTTAAGTGCGGGTGTTATCTATAGAAGTGATCTATCAGTGATTAACATGAATACGAACGCAACAATAAATAGTGACGATACTTTAACATATTTTCTGACGGCCGATTTAAATAATTCGAGTTTACCACAAGAGGTTGTTTATACAGTTCCAGCTATTTGTAAAGAAACTGAAAAACTTTTAAAGGATTGGGAAGTTGAAGAGTTGGCTGAAGATTTTGCAAGTAAATATTTTTGGTTATATGAATGTATATATAATATATATAGATAAAATTGAAAAACCGGACTCTGCTTTTTAATTGAGACGTTCTTGAACTAAAGGTTCCTTCTCTGTGAAATTGTGAATTTATTCAGATTGCGGTAATTACATACAAATTAACGGTGTCTTACAGTGAGAGCTAAATTTATACAGAGTAAAACTGAATGAAAATAGTAGAATGTTTGGGACATTTTCCCGTGCAAATTTTTGTGGTATTGTTCATAGTAAAGCCGGGGTATTTTACAATATATAGTGGGAAGCATAATAAGTTGTTTATATCAAGAATGAGTTAAAAATTATTTCTAAAAACCATGTCCTTCATATTATGTAATTAGTACTTTTTCCATTTTTATAAAAAAAGTGAAATACCTTTTCATAAATTCTTTACATTTGCACAAAACAAATATTTGAGCAGTATGTGAAATAAGCTAGCTCAAAATCTTACAAATTCTAGAGAAGCATTGCGCTGATGATTATTATTATTATTATTACCTCCTGCAGTAGTGTAGCTATGACAGGGGCCAGGTGGCTGGTAATTTGATATCGCCTCTTCGCACAGGTCTACACATCACAGGGCGAATTCCTTTCCTACCGTCTGACTGACCAGGGTATGACGTCATCTGGTTGGCTGATCCCCGTCAGCTGATTAAGCTCTGTCATAGCTGATTTTTTAAATAAAATAATGTTGGATTTTGCTGGAATCGAACCGAGAACGCTTGGTTTTGTAAAATCCGATGCGCTCTACCATGAGACCATGAAGGTGTTGTATGAATATTCTTTAAAGTTGCTATATATGGGTAGAGTTGTATACCAGAGGTGGGGGATTAACCGGTACTACCGGGATGTGTCATTTGGTCTTGACTGCACCCTAGTAAGTATAGGGTCAGTTTGGCCAGACAGATGTGACGTCACCCACCCTGAGGTCATTGACCTTTGACCCTTGACCTTTGACCTTCGACTTTTGACCTTTGACCCTTTACCTTTGACCCTTGACCCTGACCCTGATGTCATTGACCTTCACACACACACACACATGCACACGATACAATTTGAGGTATTACGTCACAACTCACAAGTCCTTGCTCATACATTGGCGTCTCAAGCTCTATCTTCGCTGAAATAAAAAATTGGCTTTGTGTTGGAATCGAACCGAGAACGCCTGGTGTGAAAATCAACAAAAAAAAGAAACCCCAAGACTTATATCATTGAAAAATTGTGCCAATGGATTCTAGATGGTGGGTATGTGGAGGGGGATAATAATAAATAATAAAATAGGGAGGGGGGTAATGAAATTTTCATCAGAAATCCTCTACGGGCTCTGGTTTTCGAGATATTAGCGTATTAATAATTCAGTGCTCATGGAAATGAATTCTTGCCGGTGTGGGGTGGGAGGGGGAACGAAATTTTCATCACAAATCCTCTACGGGCTCTGGTTTTCGAGACAAACAATTAGCTAAGGGGTTTGTCATGCTTGAAGTTTTCTTAGCTGAGCAGATAACGAATTTCGCAACATGGCATCATCACCTCGGTTTTTGTTGTTTCACCTTGGTTTTGCTGAACGGAAGTTGCAGATATCGATCATCACAAGATTCGTAAACAAATTTTCACATCCTGTTGTAAACAAATTTAAACAACATCAGCACATTTATTCTTATCATGTAATTTGATACCACACTTCCTGTAAGCCGCCCAATTCCAAGAATTTTACTGATCGACACGTTTCATTGGAATTCGTAAACAAATTTTCACATCCTGCTGTAAACTAATTTAGCAATATCAGCACATTTATTCTTTTCATGTAATTTGATACCACACTTCTTGTAGGCAGCCAAAAAAACTTTTTATTGTTCCAAGAATTTTACCAATCGAAACGTTTCATTGGAATGTAAACCAGTTTTTACATTTTCTTGTATGTAAACAATCTCATTTGCAAATTCGACCAGCAGAATAAAGTAATCATGATTTTTTTATCGTGTAATTCGATATCATCTCAGCCTGTAAGCAAATTCGTTGGAATTCATCCTGTGCAATTTTGGCAGCAGGATCATTCATGTTTACAAACCGTTGCTATAAAAGCGTAAGCAAACTCTTGAGGAGAACCAGTCAGTTTTAGTGAGTCTCAGTGATAGTTTAAAAACATAAAAATAAAATAAAAATGACAACCGCGCTAGTAAATAAAAGTTTTTCAGTAATTGAAAATTTGCGAAAAGATGTGATGGAGTGTTTAAAAAATTCAGTGAATAAAGACTATATTGTCAAAAAGTGCAACAGAAACATACATAAATTTCAAGTTTCATTTCGGAAGTGCAATAAGAGTGCTAGCAAACGACATTTCGAGAGCTGTCTCGAGCAAATTAAAGCATTGAGAACACTATTGAGAACTCCCCGTCGAGGTGGAGAAATTACTCGTGTAAGAAGAAGTGATTTTGTAAAGTGGGAGGAAATAAAGACAGCGTTCGCAGACAAAATTCGACAAGGTGTTATTGCAAATTTAAAACATATCGATCCGAAGCTATTTATGCAAAACGCTGCCAAATTATTTACGCGTCGTGTTAAAAATACCTTAAAACATTATTTTAATATTAAAGTTTCTACAACGTTTTGCGGTGAATTTGTTAAAGAAACTGGTGACAATAAAATGATAAAAGACGTTAAATATTTCTAAGCGAGAACTGCTCCAATTAGTGTAGATGACAATTTAAAGGAGTGGTTTAAATCAAACATTTCGGATCCAATACACACTCAGCTGGAAGATTTCCAGGAAAAAGACAGTGGCTGGGCACTGCACTCAATAATACATCTAGCAGTACACATCAACAAGTTTGAGCAGCTTCGAGGATCTTCGTCTATACCCCTATCAAAGGAAATTGCATCAAAGAAAGCTTGCATCAATGTGCAAAATAATGATGAAGCATGCTTCGCATGGGCCGTAACATCAGTGCTATATCCTGCAAATGTTCACTCCGATAGGACCTCATCGTACACATTACTCTACAGTACTTAATTTACCTGGGATAACATTTCCCATGACACTTAGGCAAATTATACAATTTGAGGACCAGAACGATTTATCAATAAACGTGTTTATCCTGGAGAAAGAGCATTTCCTCAGCACAGTTCCAGTTAGACTTACGAAACACAGAATGGAGCGACATGTAAATCTCTTAATGCTACAAGATGACTATGACCAGGCTGATGATCATATGGATGATGATGATGATGTCGACAGATATCATTTCTGTTGGATTAAAGATCTTTCACGCCTTGTATCGACACAAACTTTGAAACATGATGGTAGACGGTATATATGCGACAGATGTTTGCTCTACTTTTACTCTGAAGAAAAATTAACATCACACACTCCTGAATGCGAGAATCAAAACGATTGCAGAATTATGTTTCCCTCAGAGGAAAAGAAATAGTTGGAATATAAGAATTATAACAATAAGACTCCAGTCCCGTTTTGTGTGTATGCTGATCTTGAATCAATATTGAAGCCGATTCAGGGAAACGATCAAAATACACAGCGAATCCAGGAACAGGAAGTTCACAGCATAGGGTTCTATTTCCACTGCAAACATGATTCTAAGCTCTCATATTACAGAGCATATCGAGGCAAGGACTGTCAAAAATGGTTTGAATTAGAATTGCAAAAAATTGCCTCCATAGCTGTACAGGAAAAGCTGAACATCAGGCCAATGCAACCCTTGACTAAAGAGGAACGGCGTTCACATATGGAAAATACTTGCTGCTATATATGTGAAAAAACCCTTGCAGCCGATGAGGAACGAGTCCGCGACCATTGCCATTTAACAGGTAAATACTGAGAAGCTTAATTCAATTCATTTGTTATCATAAATTCTTTTAACAGGAAAATACCGAGGGCCAGCGCACAATGCATGCAATCTGATGTATCAAGATTGCTCCATAGAACCAATAATTTTTCACAATTTATCCGGATATGATGCCTACTTCATTATTAAGGATATAGCTACATCTTTCCCAGGAAAAGTTGATCTCTTACCAATAAACAAGGAAAGATATATCTCGTTCACCAAGCACATGGATGGCAGCCACATAAAATTCAGATTTATCGATTCCTTCCGGTTTATGGCAGAATCTTTAAATAAGCTATCATCATTGCTGCCAATGGATAAATTAAACACTACAAGATCAGTATGGCAGGGATTGGATGACGACACTATCAAACTTCTTACGCGCAAAGGTGTCTTCCCATATGATTTTATTGATGATTGGGATAAATTGTATTTCCAGAACAGTAGTATAGCTATGTTCATACCAGACCACTTTTTCCATACAAAAAGTGCAAGGTAGAAACCAACTATTTTGATGGATCACTGAGGGCTCTGGGTAGGAGGAGGGGAGGGGAAGGGGGCTGAGGTAGCTTTTGTGCTGAAATTTTGACATTATCTAGAAGTTTTCTTTTAGGAAGATACAACAACAACCAATGTAGGTATGTTGACTTGTCCGATAATCAAATTCCGAATAATGTAAACAAAATCGCATCCCAGTAAAGTAAACAAATTGAGCGATATTTACACACACACACACACCAGGGGCCAAGTGGCTGGTAATTTGATATCGCCTCTTCGCACAGGGCGAATTCCTTTCCTACCGTCTGACTGATCACGGTATGAGCTCTGTCATAGCTGATTTTTTAAATAAAATAATGTTGGATTTTGCTGGAATCGAACCGAGAACGCTTGGTTTTGTAAAATCCGATGCGCTCTACCATGAGACCATGGAGGTGTTGTATGAATATTCTTTAAAGTTGCTATATATGGGTAGAGTTCTATACCAGAGGTGGGGGGATTAACCGGTACTACCGGGATGTGTCATTTGGTCTTGACTGCACCCTAGTAAGTATAGGGTCAGTTTGGCCAGACAGATGTGACGTCACCGACCCTGAGGTCATTGACCTTTGACCCTTGACCCTTGACCTTTGACCTTTGACCTTTGACCTTTGACCTTTGACCCTTGACCCTGACCCCGATGTCATTGACCTTCACACACACACACACACACATGCACACGATACAATTTGAGGTATTACGTCACAACTCACAAGTCCTTGCTCATGACATTGGCGTGTCAAGCTCTATCTTCGCTGAAATAAAAAATTGGCTTTGTGTTGGAATCGAACCGAGAACGCCTGGCGTGAAAATCAACAAAAAAAGAAACCCCAAGACTTATATCATTGAAAAAATTGTGCCAATGGATTCTAGATGGTGGGTATGTGGAGGGGGATAATAAAGAGAGGGAGGGGGGTTAATGAAATTTTCATCAGAAATCCTCTACGGGCTCTGGTTTTCGAGATATTAGCGTATTAATAATTCAATGCTCATGGAAATGAATTCTTGCCGGTGTGGGGTGGGAGGGGGAACGAAATTTTCATCACAAATCCTCTACGGGCTCTGGTTTTCGAGACAAACAATTAGCTAAGGGGTTTGTCATGCTTGAAGTTTTCTTAGCTGAGCAGATAACGAATTTTGCAACATGGCATCATCACCTCGGTTTTTGTTGTTTCACCTTGGTTTTGCTGAACGGAAGTTGCAGATATCGATCATCACAAGATTCGTAAACAAATTTTCACATCCTGCTGTAAACAAATTTAAGCACATTTATTCTTATCATGTAATTTGATACCACACTTCCTGTAAGCCGCCCAATTCCAAGAATTTTACTGATCGACACGTTTCATTGGAATTCGTAAACAAATTTTCACATCCTGCTGTAAACAAATTTAAGCAATATCAGCACATTTATTCTTTTCATGTAATTTGATACCACACTTCCTGTAGGCAGCCAAAAAAATTTTATTGTTCCAAGAATTTTACCAATCGAAACGTTTCATTGGAATGTAAACAAACTTTTACATTTTCTCTCAGCCTGTAAGCAAATTCGTTGGAATTCATCCTGTGCAATTTTAGCAGCAGGATCATTCATGTTTACAAACCGTTGCTATAAAAGCGCAAGGAAACTCTTGAGGAGCACCAGTCAGTTTTAGTGAGTCTCCGTGATAGTACATAAAAGTAAAATAAAAATGACAACCGCGCAAGTAAATAAAAGTTTTTCAGTAATTGAAAACTTGCGAAAAGATGTGATGGAGTGTTTAAAAAATTCAGTCAATAAAGACTATATTGTTCAAAAGTGTAATAGAAACATGCATAAATTTCAAGTTGCATTACGGAAGTGCAATAAGAGTGCTAGGAAACGACATTTCGAGAGCTGTCTCGAGCAAATTAAAGCATTGAGAGCACTATTGAGAACTCCCCGTCGAGGTGGAGGAATTACTCGCATAAGAAGAAGTGATTTTGTAAAGTGGGAGGAAATAAAGACAGCGTTCGCAGAGAGAATTCGACAAGGTGTTATTGCAAATTTAAAGCATATCGATCCGAAGCTATTTATGCAAGACGCTGCCAAATTATTTACGCGTCGTGTTAAAAATACCTTAAAACATTATTTTAATATTAAAGTTTCTACAACGTTTTGCGGTGAATTTGTTAAAGAAACTGGTGACAATGAAATTATAAAAGACATTAAATATTTCCAAGCGAGAACTGCTCCAATCAGTGCAGATGATAATTTAGAGGAGTGGTTTAAATCAAACATTTTGGATCCAATAAACACTCAGCTAGAAGAATTCCAGGAAAAAGACAGTGGCTGGGCACTGCACTCTATAATACATCTAGCAGTACACATCAACAAGTTTGAACAGCTCCGAGGATCTTCGTATATACCTCTACCAAAGGAGATTGCTTTAAAGCAAGCTTGCGTTAATGTAAAGAATAATGATGAAGCATGCTTCGCGTGGGCCGTAACATCAGCGCTATATCCTGCAAATGTTCACTCCGATAGGACCTCATCATATCCACATTATTCTACTGTGCTAAATTTAACTGGAATAACATTTCCCATGACACTTAAGCAAATAACGCAATTTGAAGGCCAGAACGATTTATCAATAAACGCGTTCATCCTAGAGAAAGAGCGTTTCTTCACCACAGTTCCAGTTAGACTTACAAAACACAGGATGGAGCGACATGTAAATCTCTTAATGATTCAAGATGACTATGACCAGGATGATGATGATGAAGATCATATGGATGATGATTATGACGATGATGATGCTGGCAGATATCATTTTTGCTGGATTAAAGATCTTTCCCGACTCATATCGAAGCAAACTTCGAAAAATCATGCTAAAAGGCATATATGCGACAGATGTTTGCTCTACTTTTACTCTGAAGAAAAATTAGCATCACACACTCCTGAATGTGAGAAGCAAAACGATTGCAGAATTATGTTTCCCTCAGAGGAAAAGAAATGGTTGGAATATAAGAATTATAACCATAAGAATCCAGTCCCGTTTTGTGTGTATGCTGATCTTGAATCAATATTGAAGCCGATTCAGGGAAACGATCAAAATACACAGCGAATCCAGGAACATGAAGTTCATAGCATAGGATTCTATTTCCACTGCAAACATGATGCTAAGCTCTCATATTACAGAGCATATCGAGGCAAGGACTGTCAACAATGGTTTGCATTAGAATTGCAAAAGATTGCATCCATAGCTGTACAGGAGAAGCTGAACATCAGGCCAATGCAACCACTGACTAAAGAGGAACGGCGTTCACATATGGAAAATACTTGCTGCCATATATGTGAAAAAACGTTTGCAGCCGATGAGGAACGAGTCCGGGACCATTGCCATTTAACAGGTAAATACTGAGAAGCATAATTCAATTCATTTCTTTTCATAAATTCTTTTAACAGGAAAATACCGAGGGCCAGCGCACAATGCATGCAATCTGATGTATCAAGATTGCTCCATAGTTCCAGTCATTTTTCACAATTTATCCGGATATGATGCCCACTTCATTATTAGGGATATAGCTACATCTTTCCCAGGAAAAGTTGATCTCTTGCCAATAAACAAGGAAAGATATATCTCGTTCACCAAGCACATGGACGGCAGCCACATAAAATTCAGATTCATCGATTCCTTCCGTTTTATGGCTGAATCTTTAGATAAGCTTTCATCATTGCTGCCAATGGATAAATTGAACACTACGAGATCAGTATGGCGGGGATTGAATGATGACACTATCAAACTTCTTACACGCAAAGGTGTCTTCCCATATGATTTTATTGATGACTGGGATAAATTGGATTTCCGGAACTTGCCAACACAAGAAGCGTTCTACAATAAACTGACTGACAGTGCTATATCTCCTGAGGACTATAATCATGCTGAAAAGGTCTGGCAAAAATTTGAAATACAAACACTTGGTGAATATTCAGATCTATACCTTAAGACTGATGTTCTACTATTGGCCGATGTGTCAAATTAGAGCTGATAACCGACGTAGATATACTGCTATTCATAGAGAGAGGCATTCGAGGTGGTATAAGTCAATGTTCGAACAGATATAGTAAAGCAAATAACAAATATATGGATGATTTTAAGCCTGAGGAGAAAGAGAAATACTTGATGTATTATGATGTGAATAACCTTTATGGATGGGCCATGTCACAACATTTACCAACCGGAGGATTTAAATGGGTTGATGTTCCCAATATTGACGTTTCCGAAATTCCTGATGATTCTCCAACTGGATACATATTCGAAGTCGACTTGGATTATCCTCAACATCTACATGATAAACATAAGGACTTACCGTTTTGCTCTGAGCATGCAGCACCACCTGGAGCAAAATTAGAAAAGCTTCTGACAACATTACATTCAAAAATTAAATATGTTATACACTACCGAAACTTGAAGCAATGTTTATCACATGGACTCATCCTGAAAAAAGTGCACCGGGTACTTCAATTCGATCAATCAGCTTGGCTTAAACCATATATTGACTTAAATACCACCAAACGGATGCAGGCTACAAGCGATCATGAGAAGGACAGCTATAAGAAGATGAATAATGCAGCTTTTGGTAAGACCATGGAAAATGTGCGCAAGTATAGCGATATCAAGCTTTGCGTAAAGTGGGAAGGTCGCTATGGTGCAAAAGCTCGGATTGCGGCACCCAACTTCCACAGTGCAACGATATTTGATGAGAATTTAGTTGCTGTGGAATTAAGGCGACTCAAAATCTTATTCAATAAGCCTCTCTATATTGGAATGGCAATTATGGAAATTTCAAAGATATGCCTCTACGATTTCCATTACAGTTTTATGCAGCGTCAATTTGGAGATAAATGTAAAGTCATGTATACAGATACAGATTCTCTAATATATGAACTTGAAGAGAAAAATGCATATGAGTTCATGGCTGAAAATATAAACAAATTTGATACAAGTGATTACCCAGAAGATAACCACTTCGATTTACCGCTCATGAATAAAAAGATTCCTGGTCTAATGAAGGATGAGCTTAATGGGAAAATCATGAGCGAATTTGTAGGCTTGCGCTCGAAAATGTACAGTCTGCGTATAAACGATGGTAAAACTGTAAAGAAAGCAAAAGGAGTAAAGACTAATGTAGTCCAGAGGCATATCAATTTCGAAGACTACGTCGAATGTTTGAATAACAAGCGAGTATTAACTGCTAATCAGAGCTCCATACGATCACATAACCATAATGTCTACACGATCAACCAAAAGAAGATTGCATTGAGTCCATATGATAACAAGCGGTATATTATGAGTGGGACAACGGATACTCTACCATGGGGACATTACTCTATTCAATCAGAACAGCAAGGAGCAGACGCAGAAAACATATAATCTAAGGCTAGTCTAAGATATGTATTGTAAACAAAAATTGTATTATAGCTAAAATACCATTTAATGAAATAGTTTGTTTTAATTGTAGGTATTATAGTATAAGATATACATTATTGTAAAATAAAGAAAGTGTTATTACAGTTATAAGGAAACCGATTAAAGCAATTGAATGATACACTAAGAATTAAATGTTAATATTTTTCAATTAATAATAAATCAATAATGGTATTTTATATATGGTATTCTTTTTATTCAATTTCCCTACTAAGTCCAGAGCTCCCGAATAATATTTGCCCACTACAGCGAGCTCCTAATCGGGCGGTTGAGCGTTTTACCCAGAATGTTAGGACGGCTTGAGAAAAAAACAATTACACGTGGGCTCGACCTTGACCCCGGCACCACCTTTGAAACCGGAAGGGCGTCTGACCCTTGACCTTCATCCGGAAGTGTATTAAAGTGTATAAACAAGCACATCACAGGGAACTCCGATTTGGCTGATGATGAGGATTCCGTCTGTCGATCAGACCAGTTTGTTATCTGGCCTATTAAAAAGCTGTTAAGCTGTTATCAGACCTGTTCGAAAAGCTGTTAAGCTGTTATTAGACCTGTTCGAAAAGCTGTTAAGCTGTTATCAGACCTGTTCGAAAAGCTGTTAAGCTGTTATTAGACCTGTTCGAAAAGCTGTTAAGCTGTTATCAGACCTGTTCGAAAAGCTGTTAAGCGGTTATCAGACCTGTTCGAAAAGCTGTTATCAGACCTGTTCGAAAAGCTGTTAAGCTGTTATCAGACCTGTTCGAAAAGCTGTTTAGCTGTTATCAGACCTGTTTAAAAGCTGTTAAGCTGTTATCAGAGCTGTTTGAAAAGCTGTTAAGCTGTTATTTAACCTGTTTAAAAGCTGTTAAGCTGTTATCAGACCTGTTCGAAAAGCTGTTTAGCTGTTATCAGACCTGTTTAAAAGCTGTTAAGCTGTTATCAGAGCTGTTTGAAAAGCTGTTAAGCTGTTATCAGACCTGTTCGAAAAGCTGTTTAGCTGTTATCAGACCTGTTTAAAAGCTGTTAATCTGTTATCAGAGCTGTTTGAAAAGCTGTTAAGCTGTTATTTAACCTGTTTAAAAGCTGTTAAGCTGTTATCAGACCTGTTCGAAAAGCTGTTAAGCTGTTATCAGAACTGTTCGAAAAGCTGTTAAGCTGTTATCAGACCTGTGCGAAAAGCTGTTCAGCTGTTATCAGACCTGTTCGAAAAGCTGTTATCAGACCTGTTTAAAAGCTGTTAAGCTGTTATCAGAGCTGTTCGAAAAGCTGTTATCAGACCTGTTTAAAAGCTGTTAAGCTGTTATCAGACCTGTATAAAAAGCTGTTCCGGATGAATGTCATGGACTTGATGCCCTTCCTGTAATTATGGATCTATTTTGAGAAATACCAATGCACTAGTCCCATGCCTTTATGCTGTATAAGTTTACTGATTATAGATTTAAAGCCGCTCTCTTACCTTTTATTTGTCCATCTTAAGCATAGTCACGTTTATATTCATTGGTATCTCTCAAGATAGTCCCATGCCTTTATGCTGTATAAGTTTACTGATTATAGCTTTATACTTAGCCGTTCTAGTACCTTTCATTTGTCCATCTTCAGCATATTCACTTTTATATGCATTGGTATCCCTCAAAATAGATCCATAATTACACGAAGGGCATCAAGTCCTTGACCTTCATCCGGAACAGCTTTTTATACAGGTCTGATAACAGCTTAACAGCTTTTAAACAGGTCTGATAACAGCTTTTCGAACAGGTCTGATAACAGCTAAACAGCTTTTCGAACAGCTCTGATAACAGCTTTTCGAACAGGTCTGATAACAGCTTAACAGCTTTTCGAACAGGTCTGATAACAGCTTAACAGCTTTTAAACAGGTTAAATAACAGCTTAACAGCTTTTCAAACAGCTCTGATAACAGCTTAACAGCTTTTAAACAGGTCTGATAACAGCTAAACAGCTTTTCGAACAGGTCTGATAACAGCTTAACAGCTTTTCAAACAGCTCTGATAACAGCTTAACAGCTTTTAAACAGGTCTGATAACAGCTAAACAGCTTTTCGAACAGGTCTGATAACAGCTTAACAGCTTTTAAACAGGTTAAATAACAGCTTAACAGCTTTTCAAACAGCTCTGATAACAGCTTAACAGCTTTTAAACAGGTCTGATAACAGCTAAACAGCTTTTCGAACAGGTCTGATAACAGCTTAACAGCTTTTCGAACAGGTCTGATAACAGCTTTTCGAACAGATCTGATAACCGCTTAACAGCTTTTCGAACAGGTCTGATAACAGCTTAACAGCTTTTCGAACAGGTCTAATAACAGCTTAACAGCTTTTCGAACAGGTCTGATAACAGCTTAACAGCTTTTCGAACAGGTCTAATAACAGCTTAACAGCTTTTCGAACAGGTCTGATAACAGCTTAACAGCTTTTTAATAGGCCAGATAACAAACTGGTCTGATCGACAGACGGAATCCTCATCATCATCCAAATCGGAGTTCCCTGTGATGTGCTTGTTTATATACTTTAATACACTTCCGGATGAAGGTCAAGGGTCAGACGCCCTTCCGGTTTCAAAGGTGGTGCCGGGGTCAAGGTCGAGCCCACGTGTAATTGTTTTTTTCTCAAGCCGTCCTAACATTCTGGGTAAAACGCTCAACCGCCCGATTAGGAGCTCGCTGTAGTGGGCAAATATTATTCGGGAGCTCTGGACTTAGTAGGGAAATTGAATAAAAAGAATACCATATATAAAATACCATTATTGATTTATTATTAATTGAAAAATATTAACATTTAATTCTTAGTGTATCATTCAATGCTTTAATCGGTTTCCTTATAACTGTAATAACACTTTCTTTATTTTACAATAATGTATATCTTATACTATAATACCTACAATTAAAACAAACTATTTCATTAAATGGTATTTTAGCTATAATACAATTTTTGTTTACAATACATATCTTAGACTAGCCTTAGATTATATGTTTTCTGCGTCTGCTCCTTGCTGTTCTGATTGAATAGAGTAATGTCCCCATGGTAGAGTATCCGTTGTCCCACTCATAATATACCGCTTGTTATCATATGGACTCAATGCAATCTTCTTTTGGTTGATCGTGTAGACATTATGGTTATGTGATCGTATGGAGCTCTGATTAGCAGTTAATACTCGCTTGTTATTCAAACATTCGACGTAGTCTTCGAAATTGATATGCCTCTGGACTACATTAGTCTTTACTCCTTTTGCTTTCTTTACAGTTTTACCATCGTTTATACGCAGACTGTACATTTTCGAGCGCAAGCCTACAAATTCGCTCATGATTTTCCCATTAAGCTCATCCTTCATTAGACCAGGAATCTTTTTATTCATGAGCGGTAAATCGAAGTGGTTATCTTCTGGGTAATCACTTGTATCAAATTTGTTTATATTTTCAGCCATGAACTCATATGCATTTTTCTCTTCAAGTTCATATATTAGAGAATCTGTATCTGTATACATGACTTTACATTTATCTCCAAATTGACGCTGCATAAAACTGTAATGGAAATCGTAGAGGCATATCTTTGAAATTTCCATAATTGCCATTCCAATATAGAGAGGCTTATTGAATAAGATTTTGAGTCGCCTTAATTCCACAGCAACTAAATTCTCATCAAATATCGTTGCACTGTGGAAGTTGGGTGCCGCAATCCGAGCTTTTGCACCATAGCGACCTTCCCACTTTACGCAAAGCTTGATATCGCTATACTTGCGCACATTTTCCATGGTCTTAAAAAAAGCTGCATTATTCATCTTCTTATAGCTGTCCTTCTCATGATCGCTTGTAGCCTGCATCCGTTTGGTGGTATTTAAGTCAATATATGGTTTAAGCCAAGCTGATTGATCGAATTGAAGTACCCGGTGCACTTTTTTCAGGATGAGTCCATGTGATAAACATTGCTTCAAGTTTCGGTAGTGTATAACATATTTAATTTTTGAATGTAATGTTGTCAGAAGCTTTTCTAATTTTGCTCCAGGTGGTGCTGCATGCTCAGAGCAAAACGGTAAGTCCTTATGTTTATCATGTAGATGTTGAGGATAATCCAAGTCGACTTCGAATATGTATCCAGTTGGAGAATCATCAGGAATTTCGGAAACGTCAATATTGGGAACATCAACCCATTTGAATCCTCCGGTTGGTAAATGTTGTGACATGGCCTATCCATAAAGGTTATTCACATCATAATACATCAAGTATTTCTCTTTCTCCTCAGGCTTAAAATCATCCATATATTTGTTATTTGCTTTACTATATCTGTTCGAACATTGACTTATACCACCTCGAATGCCTCTCTCTATGAATAGCAGTATATCTACGTCGGTTATCAGCTCTAATTTGACATTAGTGTATTTTAGCATAGCATCCCATGTTAAGCCTGGCATGGTGTAATAATGTGCTGGATCTAAATTGTATGTCTTCATGCACACTTCTCGAAAGTTCTCAAACACATCGGCCAATAGTAGAACATCAGTCTTAAGGTATAGATCTGAATATTCACCAAGTGTTTGTATTTCAAATTTTTGTCAGACCTTTTCAGCATGATTATAGTCCTCAGGAGATATAGCACTGTCAGTCAGTTTATTGTAGAACGCTTCTTGTGTTGGCAAGTTCCGGAAATCCAATTTATCCCAGTCATCAATAAAATCATATGGGAAGACACCTTTGCGTGTAAGAAGTTTGATAGTGTCATCATTCAATCCCCGCCATACTGATCTCGTAGTGTTCAATTTATCCATTGGCAGCAATGATGAAAGCTTATCTAAAGATTCAGCCATAAAACGGAAGGAATCGATGAATCTGAATTTTATGTGGCTGCCGTCCATGTGCTTGGTGAACGAGATATATCTTTCCTTGTTTATTGGCAAGAGATCAACTTTTCCTGGGAAAGATGTAGCTATATCCCTAATAATGAAGTGGGCATCATATCCGGATAAATTGTGAAAAATGACTGGAACTATGGAGCAATCTTGATACATCAGATTGCATGCATTGTGCGCTGGCCCTCGGTATTTTCCTGTTAAAAGAATTTATGAAAAGAAATTAATTGAATTATGCTTCTCAGTATTTACCTGTTAAATGGCAATGGTCCCGGACTCGTTCCTCATCGGCTGCAAACGTTTTTTCACATATATGGCAGCAAGTATTTTCCATATGTCAACGCCGTTCCTCTTTAGTCAGTGGTTGCATTGGCCTGATGTTCAGCTTCTCCTGTACAGCTATGGATGCAATCTTTTGCAATTCTAATGCAAACCATTGTTGACAGTCCTTGCCTCGATATGCTCTGTAATATGAGAGCTTAGCATCATGTTTGCAGTGGAAATAGAATCCTATGCTATGAACTTCATGTTCCTGGATTCGCTGTGTATTTTGATCGTTTCCCTGAATCGGCTTCAATATTGATTCAAGATCAGCATACACACAAAACGGGACTGGATTCTTATGGTTATAATTCTTATATTCCAACCATTTCTTTTCCTCTGAGGGAAACATAATTCTGCAATCGTTTTGCTTCTCACATTCAGGAGTGTGTGATGCTAATTTTTCTTCAGAGTAAAAGTAGAGCAAACATCTGTCGCATATATGCCTTTTAGCATGATTTTTCGAAGTTTGCTTCGATATGAGTCGGGAAAGATCTTTAATCCAGCAAAAATGATATCTGCCAGCATCATCATCGTCATCATCATCATCCATATGATCTTCATCATCATCATCCTGGTCATAGTCATCTTGAATCATTAAGAGATTTACATGTCGCTCCATCCTGTGTTTTGTAAGTCTAACTGGAACTGTGGTGAAGAAACGCTCTTTCTCTAGGATGAACGCGTTTATTGATAAATCGTTCTGGCCTTCAAATTGCGTTATTTGCTTAAGTGTCATGGGAAATGTTATTCCAGTTAAATTTAGCACAGTAGAATAATGTGGATATGATGAGGTCCTATCGGAGTGAACATTTGCAGGATATAGCGCTGATGTTACGGCCCACGCGAAGCATGCTTCATCATTATTCTTTACATTAACGCAAGCTTGCTTTAAAGCAATCTCCTTTGGTAGAGGTATATACGAAGATCCTCGGAGCTGTTCAAACTTGTTGATGTGTACTGCTAGATGTATTATAGAGTGCAGTGCCCAGCCACTGTCTTTTTCCTGGAATTCTTCTAGCTGAGTGTTTATTGGATCCAAAATGTTTGATTTAAACCACTCCTCTAAATTATCATCTGCACTGATTGGAGCAGTTCTCGCTTGGAAATATTTAATGTCTTTTATAATTTCATTGTCACCAGTTTCTTTAACAAATTCACCGCAAAACGTTGTAGAAACTTTAATATTAAAATAATGTTTTAAGGTATTTTTAACACGACGCGTAAATAATTTGGCAGCGTCTTGCATAAATAGCTTCGGATCGATATGCTTTAAATTTGCAATAACACCTTGTCGAATTCTCTCTGCGAACGCTGTCTTTATTTCCTCCCACTTTACAAAATCACTTCTTCTTATGCGAGTAATTCCTCCACCTCGACGGGGAGTTCTCAATAGTGCTCTCAATGCTTTAATTTGCTCGAGACAGCTCTCGAAATGTCGTTTCCTAGCACTCTTATTGCACTTCCGTAATGCAACTTGAAATTTATGCATGTTTCTATTACACTTTTGAACAATATAGTCTTTATTGACTGAATTTTTTAAACACTCCATCACATCTTTTCGCAAGTTTTCAATTACTGAAAAACTTTTATTTACTAGCGCGGTTGTCATTTTTATTTTATTTTTATGTACTATCACGGAGACTCACTAAAACTGACTGGTGCTCCTCAAGAGTTTCCTTGCGCTTTTATAGCAACGGTTTGTAAACATGAATGATCCTGCTGCTAAAATTGCACAGGATGAATTCCAACGAATTTGAATTTGAATTTACAGGCTGAGAGAAAATGTAAAAGTTTGTTTACATTCCAATGAAACGTTTCGATTGGTAAAATTCTTGGAACAATAAAATTTTTTTGGCTGCCTACAGGAAGTGTGGTATCAAATTACATGAAAAGAATAAATGTGCTGATATTGCTTAAATTTGTTTACAGCAGGATGTGAAAATTTGTTTACGAATTCCAATGAAACGTGTCGATCAGTAAAATTCTTGGAATTGGGCGGCTTACAGGAAGTGTGGTATCAAATTACATGATAAGAATAAATGTGCTTAAATTTGTTTACAGCAGGATGTGATAATTTGTTTACGAATCTTGTGATGATCGATATCTGCAACTTCCGTTCAGCAAAACCAAGGTGAAACAACAAAAACCGAGGTGATGATGCCATGTTGCGAAATTCGTTATCTGCTCAGCTAAGAAAACTTCAAGCATGACAAACCCCTTAGCTAATTGTTTGTCTCGAAAACCAGAGCCCGTAGAGGATTTGTGATGAAAATTTCGTTCCCCCTCCCACCCCACACCGGCAAGAATTCATTTCCATGAGCATTGAATTATTAATACGCTAATATCTCGAAAACCAGAGCCCGTAGAGGATTTCTGATGAAAATTTCATTAACCCCCCTCCCTCTCTTTATTATCCCCCTCCACATACCCACCATCTAGAATCCATTGGCACAATTTTTTCAATGATATAAGTCTTGGGGTTTCTTTTTTTGTTGATTTTCACGCCAGCCAATTTTTTATTTCAGCGAAGATAGAGCTTGACACGCCAATGTCATGAGCAAGGACTTGTGAGTTGTGACGTAATACCTCAAATTGTATCGTGTGCATGTGTGTGTGTGAAGGTCAATGACATCGGGGTCAGGGTCAAGGGTCAAAGGTCAAAGGTCAAAGGTCAAGGGTCAAAGGTCAAAGGTCAAAGGTCAAGGGTCAAAGGTCAATGACCTCAGGGTCGGTGACGTCACATCTGTCTGGCCAAACTGACCCTATACTTACTAGGGTGCAGTCAAGACCAAATGACACATCCCGGTAGTACCGGTTAATCCCCCCACCTCTGGTATAGAACTCTACCCATATATAGCAACTTTAAAGAATATTCATACAACACCTCCATGGTCTCATGGTAGAGCGCATCGGATTTTACAAAACCAAGCGTTCTCGGTTCGATTCCAGCAAAATCCAACATTATTTTATTTAAAAAATCAGCTATGACAGAGCTCATACCGTGATCAGTCAGACGGTAGGAAAGGAATTCGCCCTGTGCGAAGAGGCGATATCAAATTACCAGCCACTTGGCCCCTGGTGTGTGTGTGTGTGTAAATATCGCTCAATTTGTTTACTTTACTGGGATGCGATTTTGTTTACATTATTCGGAATTTGATTATCGGACAAGTCAACATACCTACATTGGTTGTTGTTGTATCTTCCTAAAAGAAAACTTCTAGATAATGTCAAAATTTCAGCACAAAAGCTACCTCAGCCCCCTTCCCCTCCCCTCCTCCTACCCAGAGCCCTCAGTGATCCATCAAAATAGTTGGTTTCTACCTTGCACTTTTTGTATGGAAAAAGTGGTCTGGTATGAACATAGCTATACTACTCAGAACTTGCCAAAACAGAAAGCATTCTACAATAAACTAACTGACAGTGCTATATCTCCTGAGGACTACAATCATGCTGAAGAGGACTGGCAAAAGTTTGAAATACAAACACTTGGTGAATATTCAGATCTATACCTTAAGACTGATGTTCTTCTATTGGCCGATGTGTTAGAGAATTTTCGAGAAGTGTGCATGAAGACGTACAATTTAGATCCAGCACATTATTACACCATGCCAGGCCTAACATGGGATGCTATGCTGAAATACACTAATGTGAAATTAGAGCTGATAACCGACGTAGATATACTGCTATTCATAGAGAGAGGCATTCGAGGTGGTATAAGTCAATGTTCGAACAGATATAGTAAAGCAAATAATAAATATATGGATGATTTTAAGCCTGAGGAGAAAGAGAAATACTTGATGTATTATGATGTGAATAACCTTTATGGATGGGCCATGTCACAGCATTTACCAACCGGAGGATTCAAATGGGTTGATGTTCCCAATATTAACGTTTCCGAAATTCCTGATGATTCTCCAACTGGATACATATTCGAAGTCGACTTGGATTATCCTCAACATCTACATGATAAGCATAAGGACTTACCGTTTTGTTCTGAGCATGCAGCACCACCTGGAGCAAAATTAGAAAAGCTCTTGACAACATTACATTCAAAAACTAAATATATTATACACTACCGAAATTTGAAGCAATGCTTATCACATGGACTCATCTTGAAAAAAGTGCACCGGGTTCTTCAATTCGACCAATCAGCTTGGCTTAAACCATATATTGACTTAAATACTACCAAACGGATGCAGGCTACAAGCAATCATGAGAAGGACAGCTATAAAAAGATGAATAATGCAGCTTTTGGTAAGACCATGGAAAATGTGCGCAAGTATAGCGATATCAAGCTTTGCGTCAAGTGGGAAGGTCGCTATGGTGCAAAAGCTCGGATTGCGGCACCCAACTTCCACAGTGCAACGATATTTGATGAGAATTTAGTTGCTGTGGAATTAAGGCGACTCAAAATCTTATTCAATAAGCCTCTCTATATTGGAATGGCAGTTATGGAAATTTCAAAGATATGCCTCTACGATTTCCATTACAGTTTTATGCAGCGTCAATTTGGAGATAAATGTAAAGTCATGTATACAGATATAGATTCTCTAATATATGAACTTGAAGAGAAAAATGCATATGAGTTCATGGCTGAAAATATAAACAAATTTGATGCAAGTGATTACCCAGAAGATAACCAGTTCGATTTACCGCTCATGAATAAAAAGATTCCTGGTCTAATGAAGGATGAGCTTAATGGGAAAATCATGAGCGAATTTGTAGGCTTGCGCTCGAAAATGTACAGTCTGCGTATAAACGATGGTAAAACTGTAAAGAAAACAAAAGGAGTAAAGACTAATGTAGTCCAGAGGTATATCAATTTCGAAGACTACGTCGAATGTTTAATAACAAGCGAGTATTAACTGCTAATCAGAGCTCCATACGATCGCATAACCATAATGTCTACACGATCAACCAAAAGAAGATTGCATTGAGTCCATATCATAACAAGCGGTATATTATGAGTGGGACAACCGGTACTCTACCATGGGGACATTACTCTATTCAATCAGAACAGCAAGGAGCAGACGCAGAAAACATATAATCTAAGGCTAGTCTAAGATATGTATTGTAAATAAAAATTGTATTATAGCTAAAATACCATTTAATGAAATAGTTTGTTTTAATTGTAGGTATTATAGTATAAGATATACATTATTGTAAAATAAAGAAAGTGTTATTACAGTTATAGGGAAACCGATTAAAGGAATTGAATGATACACTAAGAATTAAATGTTAATATTTTCCAATTAATAATAAATCAATAATGATATTTTATATATGGTATTCTTTTTATTCAATTTCCCTATTAAGTCCAGAGCTCCCGAATAATATTTGCCCACTACAGCGAGCTCCTAATCGGGCAGTTGAGCGTTTTACCCAGAATGTTAGGACGGCTTGAGAAAAAACATTTACACGTGGGCTTGACCTTGACCCCCCGGCATCACCTTTGAAACCGGAAGGGCGTCTGACCCTTGGCTTTCATCCGGAAGTGTATTCTATATAAGTGTATAATCGAGCAATTCACAGGGGATTCCATATTGCTTTTCAAAACAGGTCTGATAACTGCTTAACAGCTTATAAACAGGTCAGATAAAAGTTAAACAGCTTTTCGAACCGGTCTGATAACAGCTTAACAGCTTTTCAAACAGGTCAGATAACAGCTTAACAGCTTTTCAAACAACTCTGATAACTGCATATCAGCTTTTAAACAGGTCAGATAACAACTAAACAGCTTTTCGAACAGGTCTGATAACAGCTTAACAGCTTTTCGAGCAGGTCTGATAAGAGCTTAACAGCTTTTCGAACAGGTCTGATAACAGCTTAACAGCTTTTCAACAGGTTAAATAACATCTCAACAGCTTTTCAAACAGCTCTGATAACATCTTAACAGCTTTTAAACAGGTGTGATAACAGCTAAACAGCTTTTCGAACAGGTCTGATAACATCTTAGCAGCTTTTCGAACAGGTCTGATAACAGTCTAACAGCTTTTCGAAGAGGTCTGATAACAGCTTAACAGCTTTTCGAACAGCTCTGATAACAGCTTAACAGCTTTTTGAGCAGGTCTGATAACAACTTAACAGCTTTTACACAGGTTAAATAACAGCTTAACAGCTTTTCAACAGCTCTGATAACAGCTTAACAGGTTTTCAAACAGCTCTGATAACAGCTTAACAGCTTTTAAACAGGTCTGATAACAGCTAAACAGCTTTTCGAACAGGTCTGATAACATCTTAACAGCTTTTCGAACAGGTCTGATAACAGTTTAACAGCTTTACGAACAGGTCTGATAACAGCTTAGCAGCTTTTCGAACAGCTCTGATAACAGCTTAACAGCTTTTTGAACAGGTCTAATAAAAGCTTAACAGCTTTCAAACAGGTTAAATAACAGCTTAACAGCTTTTCAAACAGCTCTGATAACAGCTTAACAGCTTTTCAAACAGCTCTGATAACAGCTTAATAGCTTTTAAACAGGTCTGATAACAGCTAAACAGCTTCTCGAATAGGTCTGATAACAGCTTAACAGCTTATCGAACAGGTCTGATAACAGCTTAACAGCTTTTCAATAGGCCAGATAACAGATTAACAGCTTTTAAAACTGGTCTGATCGAGAGACGGAATCCTCATCATCAGCCAAATCGGAGTTTCCTGTGATGTGCTTGATTATACACTTATATAGAATACACTTCCGGATGAAAGCCAAGGGTCAGACGCCCTTCCGGTTGCAAAGGTGATGCCGGGGGGTCAAGGTCAAGCCCACGTGTAAATGTTTTTTCTCAAGCCGTCCTAACATTCTGGGTAAAACGCTCAACTGCCCGATTAGGAGCTCGCTGTAGTGGGCAAATATTATTCGGGAGCTCTGGACTTAATAGGGAAATTGAATAAAAAGAATACCATATATAAAATATCATTATTGATTTATTATTAATTGAAAAATATTAACATTTAATTCTTAGTGTATCATTCAATTCCTTTAATCGACTTCCCTATAACTGTAATAACAGTTTCTTTATTTTACAATAATGTATATCTTATACTATAATACCTACAATTAAAACAAACTATTTCATTAAATGGTATTTTAGCTATAATACAATTTTTATTTACAATACATATCTTAGACTAGCCTTAGATTATATGTTTTCTGCGTCTGCTCCTTGCTGTTCTGATTGAATAGAGTAATGTCCCCATGGTAGAGTACCGGTTGTCCCACTCATAATATACCGCTTGTTATGATATGGACTCAATGCAATCTTCTTTTGGTTGATCGTGTAGACATTATGGTTATGCGATCGTATGGAGCTCTGATTAGCAGTTAATACTCGCTTGTTATTCAAACATTCGACGTAGTCTTCGAAATTGATATACCTCTGCACTACATTAGTCTTTACTCCTTTTGCTTTCTTTACAGTTTTACCATCGTTTATACGCAGACTGTACATTTTCGAGCGCAAGCCTACAAATTCGCTCATGATTTTCCCATTAAGCTCATCCTTCATTAGACCAGGAATCTTTTTATTCATGAGCGGTAAATCGAACTGGTTATCTTCTGGGTAATCACTTGCATCAAATTTGTTTATATTTTCAGCCATGAACTCATATGCATTTTTCTCTTCAAGTTCATATATTAGAGAATCTATATCTGTATACATGACTTTACATTTATCTCCAAATTGACGCTGCATAAAACTGTAATGGAAATCGTAGAGGCATATCTTTGAAATTTCCATAACTGCCATTCCAATATAGAGAGGCTTATTGAATAAGATATTGAGTCGCCTTAATTCCACAGCAACTAAATTCTCATCAAATATCGTTGCACTGTGGAAGTTGGGTGCCGCAATCCGAGCTTTTGCACCATAGCGACCTTCCCACTTGACGCAAAGCTTGATATCGCTATACTTGCGCACATTTTCCATGGTCTTACCAAAAGCTGCATTATTCATCTTTTTATAGCTGTCCTTCTCATGATTGCTTGTAGCCTGCATCCGTTTGGTAGTATTTAAGTCAATATATGGTTTAAGCCAAGCTGATTGGTCGAATTGAAGAACCCGGTGCACTTTTTTCAAGATGAGTCCATGTGATAAGCATTGCTTCAAATTTCGGTAGTGTATAATATATTTAGTTTTTGGATGTAATGTTGTCAAGAGCTTTTCTAATTTTGCTCCAGGTGGTGCTGCATGCTCAGAACAAAACGGTAAGTCCTTATGCTTATTGTGTATGACCAGCAGAAAAACGCCGCTGTAACATATTCTTTTTACACCTACATAAAATACATGTGTACAAGTTCCTCCAGAAGTGAAATTGCATGAACGAGCATGCCCGCGATAATTAATAAATATGCTAAAACAAACAAAATTCTTAAGAATCGCATTACGTTTGCATTCAATTGTTTTCGCGCGTCGCCCACAGCCATCATGCCAATTTCACTTCTGGTGTACTTACAGCAGACGACTCCCATGAAAATCACCACGGTCAGCACTTTGCTTACCGTCAATGAATTTGAGGCGGTGTACTTTTCATGTACATGTGCCACGGTATTTCATGGGAGTCGTCTCTGCTACAATAAAATTGTTTATGCAAGCATCAGTTCGCTTTATAAGTAGGATATTTGTCAAATAAATTCATTCATTCAGTTTTTATTAAGAGAGCGGTCGTTTGCTTTTAAATTTCGTTGTTACAACTTTCAGTGTCTAATTTGTAATTGGTACAAGCACCAATTACATGCATCAATAAAGCCTTGGTACAAGAACCTTCGGCTAGTCAAGTCACATATTGTGAAGATGTTCAAAACTACTATTCATCTTGCAATTGGTACACGTACCAATTGCATCATTAACACGGCCTTGGTACCAAGCACCTTTGGCCATTTCTTTTTTTATTTTCGACGAAGGTGATCAAGGTACACGCACCCTGACGCACACAGGTAGAGCAAAAGAGCTCTCCCTTTAACACTTATCATGTAGATGTTGAGGATAATCCAAGTCGACTTCGAATATGTATCCAGTTGGAGAATCATCAGGAATTTCGGAAACGTTAATATTGGGAACATCAACCCATTTGAATCCTCCGGTTGGTAAATGCTGTGACATGGCCCATCCATAAAGGTTATTCACATCATAATACATCAGGTATTTCTCTTTCTCCTCAGGCTTAAAATCATCCATATATTTATTATTTGCTTTACTATATCTGTTCGAACATTGACTTATACCACCTCGAATGCCTCTCTCTATGAATAGCAGTATATCTACGTCGGTTATCAGCTCTAATTTCACATTAGTGTATTTCAGCATAGCATCCCATGTTAGGCCTGGCATGGTGTAATAATGTGCTGGATCTAAATTGTACGTCTTCATGCACACTTCTCGAAAGTTCTCAAACACATCGGCCAATAGAAGAACATCAGTCTTAAGATATAGATCTGAATATTCACCAAGTGTTTGTATTTCAAACTTTTGCCAGACCTCTTCAGCATGATTGTAGTCCTCAGGAGATATAGCACTGTCAGTTAGTTTATTGTAGTGTTGTGGCCCAATATAAGGAAGATTCTTCCAGCAGCCAAGGGCGCATTTTAGTGAAATAATTACCGATTGCTAAACAGTAACCTCGCATGGTACTGTTCTGCAACTGTCGGTTATTTTGCTGATTAGCCCAACAGCTGGCTGCGATGAGCGCTTAGTGGAGCAATCGACGATTACAATAATAATTAACCTCGCATGGTAATTGTTATGTAAAGCGATTGTTTACTACTAAGCGACTCAGGTGCTGCAACCGGTAGAACAAACGACAAGGTTGTGTCGTTTGTTTACATCCGCATTGTGAGCAAAGAAAGTACTTCCGAATATTGGGGCATAAAAGACCAATGACTGGTCTGGCGAGTGCCCGTTAGTTTCAGTCATCGTCGCCGTTAATGGTGCAGTCGCGATTCAACTTTGTTTAAGAGTATCAAGTTTCAGTTCGGTTCGGGTTAGATTGTTTTAAAAGTATTAAGATAGGTCAGTTTAGTATATAGTAAAATAAAGATTTTTAACGTTAAAAGAAATTCGAGTGTCGTTTTTAATTATTGGATTTGCTTATTGATTGCTTTTGGGGCACGACAATTGGCGCAGCCGATTTAAAAAGGTATTGTGTTTTTAAAGTGATATATATTGGGAGTTATGCTTTTTTAGCTGCTCCATTTTTTTTGAATTTTTTGGGAGTTATGCTTTTTTAGCTGCTCCATTTATTTATTATTTTTTGGGAGTTATGCTTTTTTAGCTGCTCCATTTTGTTAATTGTGGGAGTTCTGCTTCTTTAGCTGCTCCATTTACTTTTCAGGGTAAATTTAAGAAGTGTTAGAATAAGTGGTAAATATAATATAAATATATAGAAATTGATTGAGGTTGTGATAATGCGGAGATTGAGTGTTTGGGTTAAGTGTTAATAGTTATAGGCGTTTGAAAGTTTTGTTTTTCGGAATTCCATGTGTAAGTTGAAAATATCAAAGTATAGGTTAAGTATTTAATTTATCGGGGGCTCTTGGAATTTTGTTTTTGTTTTGTCTGCAGTGATGTGGATCAATGCTTTTCGTTCAACCGAGGGAAATAAATATTTTGTGTGTTCATAGTTGGCTCTCGTGTTCTTGTTACAAATGGGAAGTGTAATAAGTTTTTCTTTAGCGTTGTGTTGGTGAATGAATTTATGTGTATAGGGGAAACGGTGAATTTTTTCTTAGACGGTATATAGTGTAAAAGTAGTTGTTAAGAAGAGGAACTTTTTGTAATGATAACGTTATTTTCTTTTATGCCGTTTAAAAGTTGAGTTTCACTCCTGTTTGATCGAAGCTCTCTCGCTATTGTAGTAATTTTGATAGAGTATGCTATATTCGTTTGAGTCGTCAACATTTTAAACAGAGATTATGAATCTCGATATTGATATCTGCTGAGGTGTTGGGTTTATGTCTTCATGATTCACAGAAAAAGTCAAGTCGACTGTAACGATTGTGATTAAAGTGTTAATCTAGGGAGCATTTATGTTACAAAGTTTTGGTTAGGTGTTAAGTTTAATAAATTAAGGTATCGGGAGTCATTGGTAATTAGGCTTAGATTGGAAGGAAAAGAGAAAAGAATTAGATGATCTTCTGGTGCAGACTTCAATGTCGGGGAGTAGAAGTAATGTACTGACAAGAGAGCAACTGTTACGGTTCGAAACTCAAGAGAAGGAACTAGAGGAAAGATCGCAGGAGCTAAAAGAGTGTAAGGAGAAGCTAGAAAGCTACGAGCAAGACTGGCAGTATATCGGAGAGCATCTCACGGCAGAGTTGCAAAAACGAACATCAAGTGAAGAATCGAGAAAATTGATTCAGGAGTGGAATACAGCTGCCAAGTCCTGTACGAAAGGCGAAGCTTTAGACTTGCTGGTAACGGCTACACTCGAGGTGATCCAAAGGGGTGAGATCCAAGCAGAACAATTGTTAGAAGAAGATAAAAGAAAGAACAAGTGTCTAGTAAAGAAAATATTGTCCTTGGAACAGCAACTGAAGGAAGCAGAACAGGCAGCGGAGGAACTGGAGACAGAATTAAGAGCCGAGGGTCCACTGCCGCAAGAAAAAGTATACAGACAAGAAGTCAGTAAGAAGTGGACACCAAGGAAATTAGTGTTCTGGGATAAACCACGAGAAACGAAAGAAAGCTCATCGAAGGGAAAGACAAAAGAACCAGGAAGCAGTAAATCATACGGATTGCTCAAGAACAGTATGGCGGAAGCACATGGGAAAGTTATGGATATGGTATCCAAATATATACCATTATTTTCTGGGGAAAGGTCACCAAAGCTGGGCAAAGAACTGTACCGTTTCCTGAATTGCAGCAAGGAACTCTACGACCAATTGACTACTGAAGAAAAAGCTATCTTTATCAAATGTGTGAAATTTCGGCTTACAGATGACGCTTATTATCTAGTGTGTTCCCAGGAGCCGAAGGATTTTGAAACTCTTCAGCAAGTTATTACAACTGCTTATACGCCACGAAAAACGTTCAGTGAGCTACGTACGGAAATGTTGGAGTGTAAACAACGACCTGGAGAGGACATTCGAGAATTCGCTGACAGAATGAAAGAGCTTCTGGACAAAATTAAAACAGCAGTCACAGCTAAGTACCCAAATAAGGAAGGTGGACTAATAGCAGAATTGGAAGCCGACGCAGTGGCTACTTTTAAAGCAGGCGTAGGGAATAAGTCAACGCAAGTGCATCTGACGGGAAGCAGATTCCAATCTCTAGATGAAGTACAAGAAGAAGCTAGTTATTTCGAGAAGGATGCAACGAGGCTCCAGAGTAGAGAACCAGAAGTCTGGGGAAGTGGGCGAAAACTGAATTCCGAAACAATGCGAGATAGCTGGGGGACTAATCATTTCAACAATAATACCAGCAGACCATTCAGAGAAGCCGTACAGAAGGGCCCATTTCCAGCAGCAGCAGGAATATATCGTGGATCACAGGCTAGGGCAATGCCGCCTAGGCCCATCCAGTGCTTCCAGTGTGGGCAAAGAGGGCATATTGCTAGGGAATGCCAATCAAGAAAACAGCCACCATACTGTGTAAAATGCCGAAACTATGGTCACGATACTACTAGTTGCCGAAGACAAAACATAAGGTTCGCGGATACTTCAATTGGTTCTCCAGGACAACTGCAAACAGACCCAGATATCCTTTATTGCCAATTTTGTAGAACCTGCGATCATTATACCGCAAACTGCTTGAAGAAATATCTAGCGGAACAAGAAGCTCTAAAGAAGGGAAACGGGGAGCGGCAGCTGGGGGAATTATCCGCAGCTGCCTTCAATTAACGGAATTCAAGACCATGAAGACCTCACAGAAAGAAGCCAGTGTCATAGAGTTAAGTTTGTTAAATAACTGCATTATCTCAGTAGAATCGGATATAGGTATAACGGGTAAATTAACATTATTAGTAGATACAGGTGCAACATGTAATATAATTAAGGTAAATCGTATTAAAGGAAACACGCCTATACAAACTCTCAAGAAAATAATGATTGGATTGTTGTTTGGGGCACAAGAAAGTTCAATTGGAACTTGCAAAGCCACACTACGCATAGGTGGAGTAGAACAGCCATGCGAGTTTAACACCATTTATGACACTAATTCGATTCCAGCTGACGGTATTTTGGGGATCGAGTTCCTGAAGGACAAAGCAGTCATTGATTGTATAAATGGAAAACTGTCAGTGAAAGGCATGGAGAAAATAAAGGAAGAAAAACCTCTTTTTGGATGCATCACTGGAAAGGAGAAAATCAAGATAATAGAGTTGAAGGAAAGCACCCAGGATAATCATCACCAGTTTATCCAGAAAGAAGAGTCAGTGTATTCTTCCCAAAAGAGATTCAGCAACGAATGAAGAATCGAGTCGCAGCCTTGCGTGACATTATATCCAAAGCGGGTGTGGTATCAGATAGCCTCACAAAGTATCTTTCAGAAGTAGAATCTTACCAAGATGGTGAAATAAAAGAAAGAAAGATGACTTTTCCAAAAGAAGATGATGTACAGCCAGCTCTAACAGCTGAGAAGTGGCCTTTCGTACAATTGGTCGAGTCCCTTAGCACGGGAACGAATCAAAAAGATTCTCAAGAAGCACCCATCAATAGGACTAAACCGAGGGGAAGCAGAGAACAAGAAGGTGTAGCAGGAAGAAGGGAAAAGGAGCTGGAAATTCCTCGCATGGAAGCCCAGCGCGACCCCTCTAAAGCTACAGCTTACGAAGAGGCTCAGAGCGAAAAGGTACATCTTACACAGCGAAAGGAAAAGTATTACATAGGAAAGAGTAAAAACACTCAGGGGACAAGAATTAAGTTGAACCCAAGAACAGAGCGATTATTGGAAATTCCTGTCACAGGTGAGGAAGATTTAGTATGCATGGCGGAAGAAATTAGGCCAGGTGTGTATTGTGGGAATGCTATAATTAAGCCACGGAACGGTAAAGCGTGGGTAGGTATTATTAACGCAGGAAGGGAGCCCGTTGAACTAGAGAATTTCAGGCCGAGGCTTGAAAAATTGAGTAAGTATACTGTGCATCCACTAGGACGGGATAAGGGTAAGATTGATAATCGCCAACAGCGGCTCAAGCTAATGAAGGAATCACTGGTGCTGGGAGAAGACCTTAACTTCGAAGAAAGGGAAGCAGTAACCCATATTTGCTACGAATACAGTGATATCTTTCATTTGCCAGGCGATAAATTGTCATACACCCCGACGAAGACCTTTAAGTTACCGTTAATGGCTAATACGGCCCCCATACACAAAAAGCAATATCGCATGCCAGAAGCCCATCGAGAGGAGTGTCAGGAACAACTCAAAAAATTACTCGAGGACGATATCATTGAACCCAGCGACAGTCCATTTAATTTCCCCGTTCTTCTAATTCCTAAGAAAGGAGTAGATGATAACGGTAAAAGAAAGTATCGGCTATGTGTAGACTTCAGAGAACTAAACAAAGTCTGCATCCCCTTTTCTTATCCCCTTCCCCGAATTGAGGACACCTTAGATCGTTTGGGTCATTCTAGATACTTCACCACGTTAGATTTAGCTAACGGGTACCACCAAGAATTAATCGACCCAAAAGACAGAGAAAAAACGGCGTTTAGTACCAATTTTAATCATTTCCAGTATAAACGATTACCATTTGGTTTAAAAACGGCCCCCCCATTTTTTCAATCTCTACTGAACGGAATTCTAACGGGACTTCAAGGGATTAAATGCTTCGTGATATTGTGTGATATTTGCTAAGAGTTTGGACGAACATAACAGCAAACTACGAGAAGTTTTTCAGCGCTTCAGAGAACACAACCTTCAGTTGCAGCCTTCAAAATGTCAGTTTTTAAGGAAAGAGGTAGTGTACCTGGGCCATATTTGTTCAGAACAAGGGGTAAAGCCTGATAAACGGTTAGTAGAAGTAGTGCAAAATTTCCCAAAACCAAAAACTGTTCGTCAGGTTCAATCTTTTTTAGGGCTAGCCAATTATTATCGGAAATTTGTTCCGAATTTTTCAAAAATATTGGCACCCATTAATAGTTTATTAAAGAAAAGCGTTAAGTTCACATGGGGACTCGAGTGTGAAAAGGCTTTCAGTCGTGTCAAGGAAATTCTTACTACACCACCACTCTTGATATACCCGGATTTCACAAAGGAATTTACGGTAATCACTGATGCAAGTGGGGAATCTTTAGGGGCAGTTCTGGAGCAAGAGGGCAAGCCAATTAGTTACGCTAGTCGTACTTTGAACATGGCAGAAAGAAACTACTCCACTACAGAGCGTGAGATGTTGGCCATTGTGTGGGCAGTACGGAACTATAGGTGCTACCTTCTGGGCAAACCTTTCAAAATAATAACGGATCACCAACCGCTACGGGGAGTTTTCAAGGTGAAGGACACTACTTCACGTATGCTCAGATTTCACCAAAAACTATCGGAGTATGAATTTGAGATTATATATAAAACTGGAAAGGAAAATGGTAATGCCGATGCTCTAAGCAGAATTCCAAGGTACGTTGAAGAACCTGAGTTCTATCATAACAAGGAGTACCCATGCCTTGCAATAACTCGTGCTCAAGCTAAGGAACAGAAAGAAAGGGAACAACCAAAAAAAACAACATTGCGAGATTCTAAAAACGAAGGTAACAGTATTGAAGGTACTGAGATAATCACTGAAGAAAAACTGAAGAAACCAGAACCAAAACTGGTGACCAATCCAGAAGAGATTGAGCTAATTCTAAGAGATTATCATGACTCTAGGTTTGGAGGACACTTTGGGAGGAACAAAACGTTCAACAGAGTGAAGCGCTTCTACCGTTGGAAGGGAATGAAGGCTGATATAGCTCGGTATGTTAAACGTTGTACGATTTGCCAAAAAAATAAGCATGCTAGAGCCATCAAGATGCCATTAGTAGTGACGGAAATCGCGGAAAGACCTTTTGAGAGAGTCTATGTTGACTTAGTTGGACCTTTGCCAGTCAGTCACAAGGGTAACAAGTACATCTTGTCTATGATGGATGATCTGACTAGATTTGTAGATTTCGTGGCGATACCAGACCAAGAAGCGAACACGGTAGCCCAGGCCTTGTTTGAGCAAATCCTCAGCCGGTACTCGCTACCGAAACAGCTAGTAACGGATCAGGGAGCAAACTTCACTGGAGAAGTCTTAAAGGCTCTTTGTAAAATGTTGAAGATAAAGAAGCTGCAAACAACTGCCTACCATCCCCAGTCCAACGCTGTGGAAAGGCAGCATTCTACGCTAGCCAACTATCTGAGGAGTTTCGTTGATCGGGAGCCAGGAAACTGGGACGAGCTGTTGAGAACCGCAGCGCACGCGTACAACAACACCGTGCATACAGGCACAAAACTTACGCCCATGGAAACGTTGTTTGGATTTGTAGCGGAAATCCCCAGTAGCGTACAGCGTCAGCCTGAACCGGTATATAATATGGATAAGTACCATTCGGTATTGCGGTTCAAATTACAGAGGGCATTTCAACTAGCTAGGGAGAACCTACTTAAAAGCAAACTAGTGGCAAAGAAGTACCATGACAATTCAGCTAGGCCGGAACTCTTACATATTGGTGATAAAGTTCTAGTTAAAGACTTAGCTAGGGCAGGGAAATTAGCATCCATTTTTAAAGGCCCATATGAAGTAATTTACGTTCACAGTCCTGAGAATGTAACTATCCTTCACGGGAAAAAGCTAAAGCGGATTCATACGAATCGTTTGAGAAGGTATCATGATTAATTTTAAGATTAGAGTTTGTTCATCATATTAGGACGATAACCTAAGTGGAATGAAGCACGAGAGAATAGTTTTACAATTTGAATATTTTATTTTATTTAGTCTTTTTCTTAGTTTCTTTGTTTTTCTTGCAGAACAAGGTTCATTAAGCGTTTAGGCTGAGAGGAAAGGAAAAAGAAGATTATGCAGATGCGAAAAGATTGCCAATAGAGGGAAGTAAGTATATGTAAAAAAAAAAAAAAAAGAAATAGAGAATTTAAAGGAAATAATAATTAAAAAAAAAGAGAAAGAAAAGAGGAATAGTGATATAAAGATTTAAAAAAAAAAGAGATAAGAGATTTTGGAAAAAAAATAATGGAAAATCAATAAGAAGAGCTGTTGAAAAAAAACATAAATAAGAGGTTAAAAATAAAAAGATTTAAAAAAAAAACAGGTTCAGAAATTTAAAAGAGAAGTTTTTATACAAGTTGTGTAAAGAGAAAAGAGAATTGTTAAAGAAAGAAGGTGTAAGAGAAATAAAGATTGTAAAACAAAAGTGAGAATTGAAATATAGTAGAAAAAATTAGGAGTTATATTAAAGAAAAACAAAATTCATTTAGTTTAAGGATACTAGGATTGCCCTAAATTTATATAGTTATAAAGTAAGGTTTAGCTTCGCGATGAAGACGGCAATAATTTTAATCTTCGCTTGGGTAGCTGGGATACAAGCAGAGCAGGCAGGTTATAGTATTGAGCCGATACCACAGTCGGGAGTGTTGTTCGAGCGTCTCGGGGTGGTTAATTTCTACACGAAACATTGGACTATTCTGTCTAAGTTCCAAACACCAGATCTCACTGAAGACTTAAAATTCGTCAGCAAATGCAGCGGTTTGATAAGCGGATTATGCGCAAATGTAACCGATACTGGAAGCGTTGCAAGGTGTAAGGCAGCAGTCAAAGAGATAGGAGGCTGGGTGGAAAAAATTAAGCGCCAGGATGAGGAACTCACGCATCATACCCAAAATGAGACACCCGGAAGAAACAAGCGTTCAATTTTTGATGGAGTGGGATCTCTGGCCAAGACACTGTTCGGAACCATGGACCATGCCGACTCGGAAGAAATACATGCAGCTATAGATGGCCTTAATGAGAAGGAGAGCCGAACATTAAATCTACTGAAGGACCAAGTTACAGTCGTCAAATCTACGTTCGATTTGTTTAATGCGTCAAGGCTACAGGCAGCAGAAGAGAGAGAAGAACTACAAAATAAACTTTCAGCCATCGTTAAAGAGCAGCAGGGTCAATATCGGGAATTATCGTCATTAAAGCTAAGAATGGAATTGAGTGAGGTAATTACGCTAATGAGCCTTCACTTAAGAGAAATCAGCGAAATGCAAGAAACAATGATGAGCATATTAATCTCCCTAAGCGTAGGAAAGCTACACCCGGTGATTATTCATGCACGAGAGCTGACCGAGATAATGAAGAATGCCACTAGTAAGCTGGATTTAGATGAAAAATTCCAGAATTTCCAATTGCTGGTACAAATTGCAAAGGTACAAGCACTCCAGATAGGCCAAGAAATCCTAGTCAGGGTAGATATCCCACAGCCCCAACGAGTTGCATTTGACTTACATAAGGTATACACGATCCCGATAGCTATAGATGAATTTGGGTATCATGTATATGATCTGGACGCTGAATTTGTGGCAGCCAACAATCATGAACGACAGTATGTCTTGCTGAGTTACCAACAGTACCAGAAGTGCCAGAGATTGTTAACCGCATCAGACTACCCGCAAATCGTATGCCCACAATTAGCCCCAACTATTACTGCTATTGGAGAAAACTGTGTGCTGAACCTTTTCCGGAGCTTCAACGTAAATGCGAAGGCCTGTAAGGAAAGAGTTACAGCAAGGTGGAGCGGCTTAGTGAGAATGGTAACGAGAAACCACTGGTTATTTGTCATGTCCGAGAAGACCAAGCTGGAAGTGAACTGCCAACATTCACCAACTTCCATCGGTGAGCTGGAGCAAACAGGGGTATTATTCATCGAAGAACATTGTCACCTACAAATCGGTGACCTACGCATACAAGCTGAAGATGCCGCGCAGCGAAATATATCTCTATGGCAGCCCAGACGAATGGAGTTACCAGCCTGGAGCAGCATCGCAACACAGACTGACAGGCAGAGAGAGGAGGTAGTAGAAGGAAAGAAGGACGAAATACGATTGCTGGCTAGTGACAACTTTAATCAAGCATGGAGAGAGCAGGATGTAGCTATAAGGAAGGTTGAAGACAAAATCAGCACGGAGGAGGCAAGTAGACGTGCCATTCCACATCCAGTACATTTAGCAGCGACAACTAGTACCGCATGTTTAGCCATCATCAGTTTAATAATCCTGATAGGAGTATTATGCCGTTTGAAGCGCTGGAAGAGGAACTATACTCAAGCCGGCACTAACAGAGTGATTCTACCTATTGTACATAAGTCAGAGCAGCAACCCAAGGCCCAAAATGCAAACATAACAATTGAGACAATCTTGCCCACGACAGCGAACTTGCCAACCACCAATCTGCCAACTATTGTGGGGAAACAACTTGTGCAGCTAGAGTGACCGCCATAGGTTTAGTTAAGTATATATATATATATTTTGCACTTGTATAATGTAGAAGTAATTTGAGGGCAACCTATAGTTAGAGATTAACGTGTAAAGTTATATAGAAATAAAAATATGTATATATGGTTTATAATATTCAATCATGTGCAATGGAGAGAAATAGATTAATTGTTATAAGATTCAAATGTAAGAAATTATTAGTATAATAAGGAGGAAGTTTCCAAGAAGGGACATGTGAAGTAAAAAAAAAAATAGATATGTTGTAAAATCAGAATAAATAAAAGGACATGTGAAGTAAAAGAAAAAGTAAATAGATATGTTGTAAAATCACAATAAATAAAAGAAATTATGTAAAAAGATGTAAAAATGTAAGAAAGGAATTAAATGTGAAAAAGAAATATTGAATTTAAAGAAGTTAAATGTAAAAGAAAATAACAAGAGAAATGATGTAAAAAGATGTAAAAATGTAAAATGTACGGTTTGAAAAAGAAAAATAAGACAATTTATATAGTAGGTATATAATGGAAAATGTAAAGGATCTGAACCGAATGAGGATAAAGACATTTTCAGTTTTTAATTAATATTGTTGCACTCTCCAGAACTAGTTCCCGGCGGAAACTAGTTTTTCCAAGGGGGGAGGGATGTTGTGGCCCAATATAAGAAAGATTCTTCCAGCAGCCAAGGGCGCATTTTAGTGAAATAATTACCGATTGCTAAACAGTAACCTCGCATGGTACTGTTCTGCAACTGTCGGTTATTTTGCTGATTAGCCCAACAGCTGGCTGCGATGAGCGCTTAGTGGAGCAATCGACGATTACAATAATAATTAACCTCGCATGGTAATTGTTATGTAAAGCGATTGTTTACTACTAAGCGACTCAGGTGCTGCAACCGGTAGAACAAACGACAAGGTTGTGTCGTTTGTTTACATCCGCATTGTGAGCAAAGAAAGTACTTCCGAATATTGGGGCATAAAAGACCAATGACTGGTCTGGCGAGTGCCCGTTAGTTTCAGTCATCGTCGCCGTTAATGGTGCAGTCGCGATTCAACTTTGTTTAAGAGTATCAAGTCTCAGTTCGGTTCGGGTTAGATTGTTTTAAAAGTATTAAGATAGGTCAGTTTAGTATATAGTAAAATAAAGATTTTTAACGTTAAAAGAAATTCGAGTGTCGTTTTTAATTATTGGATTTGCTTATTGATTGCTTTTGGGGCACGACAGTAGAACGCTTCCTGTGTTGGCAAGTTCTGGAAATCCAATTTATTCCAATCATCAATAAAATCATATGGGAAGACACCTTTGCGCGTAAGAAGTTTGATAGTGTCGTCATCCAATCCCTGCCATACTGATCTTTTAGTGTTTAATTTATCCATTGGCAGTAGTGATGATAGCTCATTTAAAGATTCTGCCATAAACCGGAAGGAATCGATGAATCTGAATTTTATGTGGCTGCCGTCCATGTGCTTGGTGAACGAGATATATCTTTCCTTGTTTATTGGTAAGAGATCAACTTTTCCTGGGAAAGATGTAGCTATATCCTTAATAATGAAGTGGGCATCATATCCGGATAAATTGTGAAAAATTATTTGAACTATGGAGCAATCCTGATACATCAGATTGCATGCATTGTGCGCTGGCCCTCGGTATTTTCCTGTTAAAAGAATTTATGAAAAGAAATGAATTGAATTAAGCTTCTCAGTATTTACCTGTTAAATGGCAATGGTCCCGGACTCGTTCCTAATCGGCTGCAAACGTTTTTTCACATATTTGGCAGCAAGTATTTTCCATATGTGAACGGCGTTCCTCTTTAGTTAAGGGTTGCATTGGCCTCATGTTCAGCTTTTCCTGTACAGCTATGGAGGCAATTTTTTGCAATTCTAATGCAAACAATTTTTGACAGTCCTTGCCTCGATATGCTCTGTAATATAAGAGCTTAGCATCATGTTTGCAGTGGAAATAGAACCCTATGCTGTGAACTTCATGTTCCTGGATTCGCTGTGTATTTTGATCGTTCAAGATCAGCATACACACAAAACGGGACTGGATTCTTATTGTTATAATTCTTATATTCCAACCATTTCTTTTCCTCTGAGGGAAACATAATTCTGCAATCGTTTTGATTCTCGCATTCAGGAGTGTGTGATGTTAATTTTCCTTCAGAGTAAAAGTAGAGCAAACATCTGTCGCATATATACCGTCTACAATCATGTTTCGAAGTATGTTTCGATACAAGGCGTGAAAGATCTTTAATCCAACAGAAATGATATCTGTCGACATCATTATCATCATCCATATGATCATCAGCCTGGTCATAGTCATCTTGTAGCATTAAGAGATTTACATGTCGCTCCATTCTGTGTTTCGTAAGTCTAACTGGAACTGTGGTGAGGAAATGCTCTTTCTCAGGGATGAACACGTTTATTGATAAATCGTTCTGGCCCTCAAATTGTATAATTTGCCTAAGTGTCATGGGAAATGTTATCCCAGTTAAATTAAGTACTGTAGAGTAACAAATTCACCGCAAAACGTTGTAGAAACTTTAATATTAAAATAATGTTTTAAGGTATTTTAATATAGTCTTTATTCACTGAATTTTTTAAACACTCCATCACATCTTTTCGCAAATTTTCAATTACTGAAAAACTTTTATTTACTAGCGCGGTTGTCATTTTTATTTTATCACTGAGACTCACTAAAACTGACTGGTGCTCCTCAAGGGTTTGCTTGCGCTTTTATAGCAACGGTTTGTAAACATAAATGATCCTGCTGCTAAAATTGCACAGGATGAATTCCAACGAATTTGCTTACAGGCTGAGATGATATCGAATTACACGATAAAAAAATCATGATTACTTTATTCTGCTGGTCGAATTTGCAAATGAGATTGTTTACATACAAGAAAATGGAAAAATTTGTTTACATTCCAATGAAACGTTTCGATTGGTAAAATTCTTGGAACAATAAAATTTTTTTTGGCTGCCTACAGGAAGTGTGGTATCAAATTACATGATAAGAATAAATGTGCTGATGTTGCTTAAATTTGTTTACAACAGGATGCGAAAATTTGTTTACGAATCTTGTGATGATCGATATCTGCAACTTCCGTTCAGCAAAACTAAGGTGAAACAACAAAAACCGAGGTGATGATGCCATGTTGCGAAATTCGTTATCTGCTCAGCTAAGAAAACTTCAAGCATGACAAACCCCTTAGCTAATTGTTTGTCTCGAAAACCAGAGCCCGTAGAGGATTTGTGATGAAAATTTCGTTCCCCCTCCCACCCCACACCGGCAAGAATTCATTTCCATGAGCATTGAATTATTAATACGCCAATATCTCGAAAACCAGAGCCCGTAGAGGATTTCTGATGAAAATTTCATTACCCCCCTCCCTATCTTTATTATCCCCCCCAACATACCCACCATCTAGAATCCATTGGCACAATTTTTCAATGATATAAGTCTTGGGGTTTCTTGTTTTTGTTGATTTTCACACCAGGCGTTCTCGGTTCGATTCCAACACAAAGCCAATTTTTTATTTCAGCGAAGATAGAGCTTGAGACGCCAATGTATGAGCAAGGACTTGTGAGTTGTGACGTAATACCTCAAATTGTATCGTGTGCATGTGTGTGTGTGTGTGAAGGTCAATGACATCAGGGTCAGGGTCAAGGGTCAAAGGTCAAGGGTCAAAGGTCAAAAGTCGAAGGTCAAAGGTCAAGGGTCAAAGGTCAATGACCTCAGGGTGGGTGACGTCACATCTGTCTGGCCAAACTGACCCTATACTTACTAGGGTGCAGTTAAGACCAAATGACACATCCCGGTAGTACCGGTTAATCCCCCACCTCTGGTATACAACTCTACCCATATATAGAAACTTTAAAGAATATTCATACAACACCTCCATGGTCTCATGGTAGAGCGCATCGGATTTTACAAAACCAAGCGTTCTAGGTTCGATTCCAGCAAAATCCAACATTATTTTATTTAAAAAATCAGCTATGACAGAGCTTAATCAGCTGACGGGGATCAGCCAACCAGATGACGTCATACCCTGGTCAGTCAGACGGTAGGAAAGTAATTCGCCCTATGATGTGTAGACCTGTGCGAAGAGGCAATATCAAATTACCAGCCACCTGCTTTACTCGGCTGCGATTTTGTTTACATTATTCAGAATTTGATTATCGGACATATCCAAGTCCACATACCTAGATTGGTTGTTGTTGTTGGCATAAGTATCCTCCTAAAAGAAAACTTCAAGATAATGTCAAAATTGCAGTACAACAGCCCCCTTACCCCTCTCCTCCCCCTCCCAGAACCCTCAGTGATCCACAAGGAATTCCCCAGGCAGGCCCTGTGACGTAGACCACTAGACGGATTCCTCCAGTTGCCCAGAACCCCGGTGCAGAACCACCAAAATAGTTGGAATTTTCCGGACACTTTTTGTATGGAAAAAGTGGTCCAGAACTGTCATAGCTACGCTACTTCCTGCCACTGCGTCGTTACTTTAGTACTTTATCATTTTCTATGGTTGAAATCTTGGTAGAATTGGAAGCATTTTGAAAATAATGTAATGAAAAATAACATTAATCTAACAAGTCTGATAAAAAAAAAATATTTTATAATATTTTTCCTTATAACTTCGTACATCCAAAATCGATTTTCAAGATTTTTTTTGTAATAGATCGATCATTCTGATTTATTGAAATTTGATTTAATAATATAAACCCCTGCAGTAAGTACCAGCCGTATTCAAAAATCAGATTTTTTCACAATTTCGTGAGGAGGAGGTAACTGAAAGAGGTAAATAAAAAAAAATCATTCCATGCAACAAATATTATTGCTGTACGAGACACATAAGTAAAAGTTTGTATACTTATTTAATAGGGAAAGGAATTGACCTCGAAGTACTAAACAATTTGACATCTGATGATATTAATAAATTAATTCCCGACGAATTATTTGGTCTGCGAATCAAATTTCGAACTCGACTTTTTAAATGGCGTTCAGAAAATGTATATTTTTATATGTATATTTGAAAATTAAAGTATTATTTATTATATAATACCAGAAACTTATCCAAATTGAAGAAGGATCTAGCTCAGCATCTTTCGTACATAGTTGGATCAGCAGTACACCTTCTGCACGATCTTCACCACACAACTATGATGCAAACGTTTCATCACCTTCCCATTCTGAGTCGTCCTTAGTAAGATTTTTACTTATATTATTTTTTACTTATATTCATTTAGGGTGTTTCCCACTAGGAGGTCAATAGAGTAGGAGGTGATAGTACTTCCTAGACGAACCAAAAATTGTATGGCTGGGGTTGGGGGATGCTATATCAACCGATTAGGAGTTACAGGGCGATTAAGTAAAACAGCTAGTTTTTCACAAAACACCCTGTATCTTAAAAACTAGAGGGCATACGGTCACAGTTAAGAGCTCATTGTATGCAGAACTTCATGGCCTTTCCAAAGACTTTTCAACCAGCCCCATCAAGAATAATGGTTGTCAAAACTAAAAATTTCGGGTTTTGTTACCTTTTTTTTTACTTTTACCTCTATATTATATTTGCAAAACGGTCATTAACATAACTTTTTTTTATAAAAACTGTAAACTGTAGACTCTCCTCTTTAAGTTGACCTATTAACTCATAACCTAATCAGGTCACACCGAAATTAGACGATATTTTCTAAAATGACGTGCTAAAAGAACAAATTATTGTTGAGAATTGGTTTGAAAATAGGTTTGAGAATAGGTTAACATCTAATAACTCCTTAACGGCTGCAGATAGCACATAGAGGGTACTAGGTCAAATTTAAGAGGAGGTTCTGCAAAATGTAATAAAATCCGAAATTTTTAGTTTAGAGAACCATAATTCTTGATGGGAGAGGAGTATGGGGATGGTTGAGCAGTCGTTGGAAAGGCCGTGAGTACTATCACCTCCTGCTCTATTGACCTCCTGGTGGGAAACACCCTGTATTTATCTACATTTTCCTACCTCGATTTATTTAAAAACTACCTTCTATTAGGACGTAAAATCACTTTTGGGAAGCAGTATCAGTGGAAGGAGTGTCTTAGCAAACTATCAGAAGGATAATATTTTGAAAAAGAGCGACCGCCAGTTTATGTCAACGCAGTTTGTGATTATTGGGTTAATTTAAATAAACAAATAATTGAATCTGACTACATCAAAGCGACAAAACAAATAAAATCTTTGTTTCCTACTGAAGAAGAGGTAAACTATTACTGAAACAGAGAATGTTTAATAATAGTTCAATGTTCTTCTTAGGATATATATCTTGGACAACCAGGACAACGGGGAAAGCTTAAAGAAAAATTTTACGGCCTGTGCAAAATATACCAGAAAATAGGTCTATTTAAAAGTCGATATCAATTAAAAAGGAAGATAAGTGAAAATCTCTCTGGTGTGGAAGATATTGTCAGTGATAATTTGGGTAAATTTTCTAAAAAATAAAATAAACAAAAAGTTACGATAAATTTAATTTCTTAGACAATATAGTAGAAATTTCTGAAGATATTGAAGCCCACCTTACTTGGTTAAAGAACAATATAACACCTGACTCCATTGTAATCGATAAGTGGAATTTGACGTTTAATTACCGAACGAAAGGTATTGTAGACAAATCGTTGAACTTGTTTGCAGAATGGCCGATCTTAAAGCAGAACATTGCAACAACTTTGGTATGACATGAGAATTTGATTTTTTTATGAAATTATTTACATAAACGTTTTCTATTTTAGATTGAACTAGATTTTTAAATACTATATCCTTCGAAAAATTTTGAGTTATTTTCCAAATGGAAATCGTTTGCAGACAAAGTCCCAAAAATATACAAAGGACAAATTAAGGATCCCAAAAATAAGAAACTTTTGTCTCTACTAGAAAAGAATATAAATGAAGGTATGCCAAATAACAAGTATTATTATACCATACTCCTATATATTTAATTATTTTTTCAATATTTAACAGATGCCAAAAATTATCTTCTGACTATTCTTTTGTGTGCTGTATTGATACCCCAAATAGTCAAACTTAAAGAGTCAAAAATCCAGTGGAAACCATCAATAGTTGACGCACAAGAGGCTTTAGTAATATATGTTACGGTAAGACTATTGCTCAGTTTAATAAACTAGCGACAAATAAACAAGTTCATTTACAAATTTTTACAGGAAAGAAGTTACATTCAGTCAAAAATCGATGAAAAGAAACGGACCTACATATCCCGAAGTACCACTATACAACCCACTATCCTAGTTGTTGGAGAAAACGTGGAAAATTTGACTAGCTTTTATATTTACCTCAACGATGTGCTATATCCCGCTCCAAGCTTTTTGAAAGCATTATCTGTAGCATTTCAAATGCATCAAGTTCTCAATTTGGTATACGATCAACAGTGTAAGCTAATTTGGAATTTTAGAGGAGTAATTTTATGATTTTTCACCAAAAGGAAGTAAAACATCATTCTTATATTATAAGTAATCAAAAAAGCAAATATTTAGAAATATTTAAAACAAATTTAATAAAATATCCTCCCGTACATTTGATAACTCTGTATAATAAGAACATTGTTGTAAAAGTAAAGAATCCGTTTTAATATATTTTAATTAATTCTAAAATCTTAATTTGTGTTTTTATTTAAAATATTTTGAAACTATCAAAATTCAATTCTATATTGAAAAGAAGAATATTGTTACAGTTTTGGTTACGGTACTTCGGTATTGTGAAAACCTCCACTGTTCTGCCTTAACGGTCTTCCTTCGCTAACGTCTTCGCCTGGCCGAGCGGGCACCAGGGCAATGAGGTTAGGTTCGCTCGTGCTCGCAATGAAATTAAAATACTGTGTGTTACCTTTGAGTGTTTCCCGCCCAACACGGGACTTCAGGAATGGGGCCCGTTGGAGTGGAACTCAGCTTTCTGCTATGAGCCTTTTCAGGATGCTGTTGTATGCCCCAAAACAAATGAGGGGAGCACCTTATCCGTGCAATCTGCTTGCCTTGCGTTTTTCTTTCTTCGTCCAGCTAAATTACGTTCTTCTTTCTTAAGTAAAACAACACTTCTTTCCGATTCAATTCTATTTTTGGTTTTATTTTCTTTTCGACTTTTTCTTTGATTAATTTAAACAAAACTACTATTCTCACAAACTTTTCGGTTCTTTTCACAAATTTTTATCTTTTCTTTTTAACAAAATCGCAAATGGCTACTTCTTCGTTCTATCTTGGCTTACTCTCGTCTTCTTAATTTCACAAAAACTCAAAAAAATTCTAGATCTTTCTTTTCAATCGCTACTCTATCGGTCTCGTCTGTCTTTCTATCTCCCGCCTAAATTAATTTTTCCGAACTCTGCTTCTACGTTTATTCTTAGTCTCAACTAACCTTATCTAGCGACATCTCTTAACAATTTCTCCTTTAGTACAGTACGGCTAGGCAACTTATTGTAATTTTAAATTAACTTTACTTTAAGATCTAATTTTACGAGATTTAAATTAATTTTGACATGATTTGGCTAAGAACTATTTGAACTGACTTTAGCATTACCTTTTAACACATTTTAACTAGTTTTGACATGATTTGACTAAGCACTAGTTGACCTTCCTTATCGGTTCTTACTTCTCCATATTTGCCAACTGGGTTTGTTTGAGAATTTACTGGGTGGCGGTGCGTTTATTGATTTCGTCGATCTATACTTGCCGATTTAATTTAGTTTTTAAGATTTTATAAGTGTCAATTTATTTACTGATTTTTACTCCACTCATCTATACTTGCAAACCTGGTGTAATTTTAAGATTTAATACGTGTAACTTCATTTACAGATTTTTATTTCATTTATCTATACTTGCAAAGCTGGTGTAATTCTAAGATTTAACACGTGTAAATTCATTTAATGATTCTTATTTCATTCATCTATACTTGCAAACCTAGTGTAATTCTAAGATTTAATACGTGTAAATTCATTTAATGATTCTTATTTCATTCATCTATACTTGTAAAAATGGTGTAATTCTAAGATTTAATATGTGTAAATTCATTTACAGATTTTTATTTCCTTTGCCTATAAATGCAGATCTGGTGCAATTTTATGATTTAGTACGTGTCAATGCACTTACTGATTTTTATTTCATTTATCTATACTTGCAAATCTGGTGCGATCTTAAAATTTACTCCGTGTAATTTCATTTACTGATTTTTATTTCATTCGTCTATATTTGCAAATCTGGTTCAATTTCCAAGGTCCGATGAGCTTGAACTTACTACTTGGTTTTAACTTTTCCCTGCTTCAATTCTATTTTATCCTAAAATTCCATCGAATTTCGAAGTTTTTGGGCAGCATTGTACTAATGAGCTTGGGTTGACGTTGGGTTGAGCCCTCACTTGAGTTTGAGGTTCCTACGCTTCCCGCTGTCTAACTCTGACAAATCAGCTGATCGAACTGTCAAGTCTGACTCAGTGTTTTGTGCAATACACCACTAAAAGTATTTCCAGGATAAGAAATTCAACTTCTTCATCGCGTATAATTAGTCTAAGTGATCAAATTTATTGTCCTGAGTTATCAGGAAATGATTGGTCACAAAATTTAGTATGCATTGCTGTTGCGAAGAAGCTCATCTCTGGAATAATAAAATTTCCGGAAGAATCAGAATCGGATTCGGAGATTTCTCTAGCTGTTCTCCCGAAAGTTGTCATCTTCTATGCTGCTTGTGCTGATTCTATTTTACGAATATTTCGTAGTGATCCAGGGAATAGTGATACTGTTGAGCAACTCAGAGGACATTCAAGCTATGTAAATGATGTTGCCTGGGAGGCGGAAGGTGAGTTTTTTGGCATCCGTTAGTGATTTTGTTAGACTACCCCCCCCCCCCCCCCCTTACAAGCTTGTAGCTCCGACCAAGCTAACTCATCTCTTGTTGGAGTTAGTAGGCTTGACACTAGTACATACCACGGATTACCGAAATAATGAAGAGAGGATAGGGAAATACAAAACCTTCAACGAAGGCTAACTCAGAAGGAGTTAGTGAGAAATTATCTGCTCATTTAAGGCAGAGGCAAGTTAAACAAGGATCGTGTCCTTATAAAAATGTTACTCAGCCACCACGGCTTGTAGAAAGAATGAAGAAGAGATAGGAAAATTAAAACCTTCAACCAAGGCTAACTCAGAAGGAGTTAGTGAGAAATTATCTGCTCATTTAAGGCAGAGGCAGGTTAAACAAGGATCGTGTCCTTATAAAAATGTTACTCAGCCACCACGGATTGTAGAAAGAATGAAGAAGAGATAGGAAAGTTAAAAGCTTCAACGAAGGCTAACTCAGCAGGAGTTAGTGAGAAATTATCTGCTCATTTAAGGCAGAGGCAGGTTAAACAAGGATCGTGTCCTTATAAAAATGTTACTCAGCCACCACGTGGAAAGAATGAAGAAGAGATAGGACTAAGGCTTTCTCCGGCTTGATATGTGCATGGCGACTCAGAGACACATCTCCGAAGTCACGCCGATCCTTGGTCAGAGCTCGATATCGGTCTCGGTATCGAAAATAAAAGGTGCACTCACAGCGCAGCAACCCAAAAAATTTGGTCTACCAGTACACCTCCGGCCTCCAACACCAAGACCACTCGGAGAAGCCTCTGCAACCAGTAACCTAACCAACTGATTACAGGACCTCTCCGTACGGGTATCTCCCTCTGACCGCAGATCGAAATTCGTTTGGGGGTGTGCGCCAAGGTCCCCAGCAGGGGTTAAAATTTCGAAGACAGTCTTTACTGTGGAATTCCTACGACAGCGCGGCCTACGTAGGGTACCATGTGGGAGGGTTTTTGACTCATTGTCAAGCAAGGGAGTGTGAAAAAGTGGACTAATTTATAAGAGGTATACCGGCCGCTAGGTTGGGTAGGTCCTAAGCGGAACATTGGTATCCTGTAGTTACCAGTTAAGCTGGCTGGATGCCTTCTTAGGGCTACCAGGACGCGTTAGTGGTTATATGGAAAGGTCGTTTCTTTCACGGTATGGTGCCAGTCTGTCGACGTGAACGGTTAGCATCTTTCCACCTTGACACTTTTTTATTTTGAACACCACTTCGGTTACAGCGTCCGTGATATTGTACGGCCCATCCCAGTCGCACTGCAGTTTTGGGCACCGCCCAATCATGCGTCTTGGGAAATATAACCACACAAGTTGACCGACTTGGAAACTGGGCTTCTTTGACCGCAAGTCGTAGTATGTCTTCATACGCCGACTAGCGGTGTTCAAGATGGCACGATTACTCTCATGAATCGCATTCAGTGTCGTAGTCAGATCGTCAAGGTAATCGCTAGTCGACATAACTTCAGTAGGTGGGCTTCCTAAGACCATCTCCAGTGGCAAACGAAGTTCTCGCCCAAAAAGGAGTTTAGCCGGTGTCTGTTTAGTGCTATCTTGCACACTCGCGCGATATGATAACAGTAGGTACGGAACATACTGGTCCCATTCTCGTTGGTGCGAATTCAAAAATTTCGCTAGGTAGTCAAGAATTGTTCGGTTAAATCTTTCGACTAAACCGTCTGACTGTGGGTGTAGGGCTGTTGTGCGCGTTTTCTCTACCCCGAACTTTTGCATTACTTCCTGGAAGACGGCGCTCTCAAAATGTCTGCCTTGGTCTGAATGGAGCTGCAGTGGGGCCCCATGTCGGCTGAATACGGCTGAGATGAGTGCATCCGATACGGTCTCGGCTGTCTGGTCTGGTACTGGAATTGCTTCGGGCCACTTAGTGAAGCAGTCCATACAGACTACTAGGTAGCGGTTTCCTTTATTGGTCTTTGGAATTGGTCCCAGTATGTCTACAGCAACTCTTTCGAAAGGTGCGCCAATGTTACATACTTGTAGAGGAGCTCTCCGTCTTGGTCGCGGTCCTTTCCGTGCTTGACATTGTATGCATCCGGCACACCAATCCTTTACATCAGTACTACTACCAATCCAATAATATTTCTGCCGAAGTTTACCTAATGTCTTATCAACGCCGAAGTGTCCGCCACTTAGAGAGTCATGTACCTGCTGGAGAACAAGTTTTCGAAGGGATTTCGGAACCAGAATTTGTTTCGTAGTTTCTGATCCTTGACTGATTATTCGAACTGCGATGTTATTTTCTAGTCTCAGAAGAGACCACATTGACCAATACGATTTAATTTCAGGGCTCTGGTCTTTGATGCTGTCTTTATCGGGGCGCTGACCCGTAGTCAACCAACTGCGGATACATCGTAAGGTGGGGTCGTCCTCCTGTTTTTGAACTATATCTTCTTGCGAGGTGACTAGGCGAATTATGATTGTGTCTTTCTCTTCGAGCCGTTGACAATATTGACAATCAGTTGTTGAACGAGGCCGGCGAGACATTGCATCTGCATTACTGTGACTTTTACCTGGACGGTGCACGATTTCAAAATCATAGGCCTGCATGCGTTCTATCCATCTGGCAACTTGTCCCTCGGGACACCTAAAGTTCATCAACCATCTCAAAGATGCATGGTCTGTTCGAATTGTGAACTTTTTCCCCAGTAAGTAGGGCTGAAAATGTGAGCAGGCTTTGACTATCGCAACCAGTTCTTTCCTGGTGACACAGTAGTTTCGCTCCGGGCGACTGAATGTCTTGCTGTGGTATTCCACCACGTCTTCCATCCCGTCTTTAACTTGCGAGAGAATAGCTCCCCAAGCGTGTTGACTGGCATCTGTGTCCAGGATAAAAGGCAAATTTTAGTCAGGCTGAGTAAGTATAGGCGCGGTGGTTAATCGGTCCTTCAACTCTTCGAAAGCTTCTTGACAGGCATCCGACCAGAGGAACTTTCGACCTTTCTCCGTAAGCTCTGTTAATGGTTTCGCGATAGCCGAGAAATTTTTAACGAATCGCCGATAATAAGCACACAGCCCGACAAATGACTGTATATCCCTTCGTGTTTGTGGTCGCGGCCAATTCCTGACAGCATTAGTTTTGTCGGGATCTGTCGACAAGCCGGAGTCACTGATGACGTGTCCTAGGAACTTCACCTCTCTCTGACACAACTGACATTTCTTCGGTGATACTTTTAGATTAGATACTCTTAATCGGGCTAAGACAAGGCGGAGATTTTCTACCATTTGTTCAAACGTGGGGCCATGCACGATAACATCGTCCAAATATACTAGGCAGCCTGAGGTGGAATTCCTTGGAGGACGATTTCCATAAGCCTCTGAAAAGTTGCAGGGGCATTGGTTAGCCCAAATGGCATAACTGAAAACTCCCACAATCCACTGCCTGTAGTGAACGCGGTCTTCTCGCGGTCTTCTTCTTCCACTTCTACTTGCCAGTAGCCCGACTGTAGATCTAATGTCGAAAACCAAGTCGAACCGGCGAGTGCATCAAGAGTCAGACCGATACGTGGCAGCGGATATGAATCCTTTTTGGTGACCTCGTTTAGTCGCCTGTAGTCGACGCAAAATCTAGTCGAGCCATCCCTTTTCTTCACCAGCACGACTAGAGAAGTCCAAGGGCTACTTGATGGATTGATAACGCCTTGGGTTTTCATCTCGTTTACTAGATTTTCCGCTTCCTGACGCTTGGCCAATGGAAGCCGCCTGGGAGGCTGTTTAATCGGTTTGTTGCTGCCTACATCGATCTGATGCCGCATAATCGTGGTTCGACCGAGGTCGTTTTTTGTTCGCGCAAAGATATCCTGATGTTCTACGAGTAGCTTTTCCAATGTTATCCTCTGCTGATTATTCAGGTGTACCGTTGTGGGTTCCAGCAATAGGTGTAATTCAGGCGGTAGATGATTGAAGTTCGCTGTTCCTTCCTCCGAAGAACTGACAATGTCTGCAGCTACTTCCACATCTGCGAGGGAGGTGTTAGCCTTTAGTTCGATTGGGTGACCTGTTACATTTGTCACACGAACTATCAGACTTCCATCATTGGACTGGCCGATTGCTGGTTCCATCCACAGGGTGGGTGGGACATTCTTTGGAGATATCAAAACAGTTTTTTGTTCACCCACTGATAAAGGGTTACCAGGCAGGATGACTCAGCTGGTATTGTACAGTCCTGTATTGTTCTAACAAAATTATCAGTGCTCTCCTCTTCAATTATCGGAACGAGTTCATGAGCTATCCTAATAGTGTGCTTGGCTAAGTCGATTGAGCATTTGTTGCCTGCAAGAAAATCCATCCCGATGATGCAGTCATCGAAGACATCAGCTACGTAGAAGGTGTCGGTTGTGGTAAAAATTTTTATAGCTACTGGCAGATCAATAACGCCGTCCACTAAGCTGGTTCCTCCAGTGACATTTCGAATCCGTGTTAAAGATGGGTTGAGACTACGAGGGTATTGCAAACGGTCCAGTATTCTTCTGTGGAGAATAGAATGCGTCGCTCCTGTATCCACGATCATGTGGCAGACAATTCTTTCAATTTTTCCTTGGATTTTGATGGTACTACAAATTGTACCTGGCTTACTGTTATAACTGGCGGGGCTGGTAGCCTCGAAACTAGGGACTCCGTTGGGCCTTGTTGTTTCACGTCGTTCAGCACTATTTGTGTAGAGGTAATGTTCGGGGTGTTGGTTAGAGGGTTGTGGTGTAGTGCATTAGTGACGGGTGTGCATGTGGTTAAGGTGTGTGTGGGTGGAGGATGGTTCGTTAAAGGCTTAATGGGAATTGGACGGTAGTTTAGTGGGTTAGTGAGTAAGGAGGAGTGAGTTAGTGGGTTAGTGGGAAGGTAGGGGTTGGTTAATGTGTTAGTGGGAAGGTAGGAGTTGGTTAATGTGTTAGTAGTAAAGGAGGGATGAGTTAGTCTGTTAGTGGGAAAGTAGGAGTTGTTTAATGGGTTAGTAGTAAAGGTGGGATGAGTTAATGTGTTAGTGGGAAGTGAGGTGTGGGTGGTTTGAGTGTGTGCAGTGTTGGTGTGATGTGTGTTAAGGTGAGTGGTTATTGTGCTAGGTGTAAGGTTGGTGAGCGGGTAAGGCTTAGGTACGTGTGTAAGATTGGGGATTGGTGTAGGATTGGTTACAATATGACCGAGGTTGTTCTGGCGCACGGGACGTGGAGCGTTGGTGAAGTATGCTGGTCTCTGCTCCCTGAGATCAGCTGACTGGTGTTTAAATTTTCGCTGAGACTAAATGTGGTAATATCTGGGCTCGTTTCTCTGTTTCCTGGGAGCAGCTGTATCGGGGTTTGTTTCGAATTCGATTGCTCTGAGCTTCGTGATACTTGTACCATTTCCGGTGGTCCTACTATATTCTCTCCCGGCTCATTTTGTACCAGACGGATATTAATCGCTCGATTAGTAGGATGCCCTTCAATCAGGTCGAATTCTACACGATTTCCAGGAATTAATTCGGCTTCTGGGTTCACGATCGGCTTCTGAAAATTTGTGAAATGGAAAAAAAACATCCCCTTGGGTCTCATCACGCACAATGAACCCGAACCTTCTTCGAACGTCACATGGGCGGATAGTCCCCGTCGCATTTCGAGCTATGATCTCTGCTTTGTTATAGATAGTAGCGGATATAGGAGCTGTTTGGTTTATTTGAGCTAGCTGCGGCTCCTTCACGCTAGCTCGCTTGCGTTTCCCGGCGCCATCCGGGCTGAATTGCTTCCCATTCGTCCCCTTCTAAAGTCTGGCGGTTCCCTTGGTGGAGGTCTACTAGCACTTGATACCACGGCTACCCTGATGTTTCGTCTCGCAGCCCGAGTCGCTCGATGATTAGCCTCAATTCTAAAAGCTGTTTCGACAGCATCTTGTAGAGTAGGTGGATTGAAGTCTCTCACTCTCTCTTGAACGTCTAAGTTAAAAATTCCATCTAAGAAATGCTCCAATGCTATTTGATCCCTTGCATCCTCTGGACAATATGCAAACTTGAGCCTAGTCAGTCGTAGAAGATCTGTGGCGTACTCTGAAAAGCTTTCTCCATTCTTCTGAACTCTGGTGCTCAGCTGGACGTGACTCACGGACTGTTTATACTCCGCGCCAAATTGTATTGCAAGTGCGTTCCTTGTTTTAGAGTATGACCTCCTAGCCTCTTGACCTAACGTTTCGTAAAAGCCCAAAGCCATACCGCGTAGAGAGGCAGCTAAATAAAGAGCCTTCGTTCCATCATCCCAACCGTTTGCTTCCGAGATCGCTTCGAAGTGTACTTCGTAGTGATTCCAAGGAGCTTTTCCATCGTACTCTGTGGGTGAAAGCATTGGTTTCCTTATGTGCTTGTCGTTTGCTATGTGCTGTGGCCGATGAGAGGTCGACGAAGAGGACTCACTAGACCGTTGTGCCCCTACAGGGTTGGAACAAATACTTGCAGATCCATTTGTTTCCACTGGATGTTGCTCGTTGTGATCGGGTTTTCCTCTCGGAAAATTCGGGGAAGACGGCGTGGACTGTTCATTAGGGGGAGGAGTGCCAACTGCTTTGTCGGCGGACTTTAAATTTGGAGCACCCTCCGTATCGTCCATTACCCTATTCACGAAGGCTGTTCCGCTCAGAACCGACAAATCGGCCATCTGCCTCTGTAATGTGCCCAGCTCCTCTCGGAAAGACGAATGCTGTCCTTTCAGGATTTTTACCTCATTGCTGACCTCCGCCATCGTATTCGATTGCGCATTGAATTGCTCGCTAAGCTCTTCGAGTTTCCGCAGGATCTTGTCGAGCTGTTCTTCTTCCATCCTGCTCGATTGCTTCTGATTTGAGTTGAGGTCAAGAGTTATTATGGAAAAAAAATGTGAAATTGCGCAAATAAAATTTTTCCGAAGTACGTAGTGTAAAGCCCAAGGCAGAAATAGTCGTAATATTCCCAGCCCTTTCGTTAAAAATTCGATAAGACTTGAGCTCTCGCCCTAAAGTTTTTCGATGCCCGTTGTTAATAAAATTTCAAACTAGAAATAATTGAAATATTTCTAATCCGTTCGTTAAGAAGTCAATCAAGATCTTTGAAGGGATTCTATTCCACTGCGTACAGAAAGAAATAGTACTGGAGACCTCTTTCGTACGGCTTCAGACGGAAGGACAAAATACCGAGTAACACTTGTCGTCGACCCGAAAATATTAGAGAAGTCTAATATTTATCTTAGGCTCCACGAACCGCGCACTAGCAAATATACGTCTCTCGAAAGTACTTTGCGTTATATTAACCTTTGACTAACATGTATAAAATTATAGAAGCTGTCTTATGCTTTGAAAGCCGTCAGCAAGCAGATTTGAAATTGCAGAAGGTATCTGGTGTTATATAAAACGTTGACCGGCTGATACAATAAGAGGAATTATTTTGTTTTCATACCTTGCCGGCGGTGAAACAGAGAAAGTGTTGAAGTTATTTTTTATTATATTTGTCTCCGTAGCAAATAATAGCTAGCAAATATCAAGTTGCATTTAAAAAAAAAAATGTGACCTTTGTCGCTACCAAAAATGTATCACTTACTTTGCATTGCGGCACTCGCTCGCTACCGATTATCAACAATTTCTTCTCGAATTTTAATTTATAGGAGTTCTACTTAATTAATTCGACGAATTTACGGACATTTGGGACGTTCCGATTCCGTCCAATAAAGAATATCGACGTCAAAATAAGATTTAGCATTCACCTCGTTTATTTTCAATCATTGGCGATCACGTATCAAATTCCCTCGAGAATATTTTGTGTCTCGTAAGTCGTGAACGTGCAGTAAAGGAAATCTATCGAACGCAAGAGAGACCCGAAAATTATCTCTTGCACCTCCAATCGTTGACTCTCCAATAAAGGTCCTTTTAAAAAAAAATATTTGGTTACCTCACAACTCATTAACACTAAGAACCGAAAAGTTATCAAATATCTGAACCCTTTTCGCCAGCCTTTCAATTTGTTGGTAATACACCGTGAGAAGTCTCGAGAAGATTTAGGGGTGATAAACGGCCAGAGAGTGAATGAAATACCAAGTATTTCCCACCAAACTTTAAATCAGATGCCTGCCAACTATAGAAAATCTTTCGGCTTATCAAGTATAGAAAATATTTTCGTTCAAACTCCAAAATTGATTATCACATATAGAGAAAATTTTAACTCTGATTTCCAAATATAGAAAATGTTTTCCGGTGAAACAATAAATTTCAAGTATCTGTTTTAGCTTTAAAGTTGCTTTCCAAATATTAACAGATTCATTGCAAATAAGCGAATCAGCCTTATGTTGTTCATTTGCAGCTCGCACTTCAAAATGTAAAGACTCCTCAAAATTATCGGGTATTTCCGAAGTTGACGACACCAAATATACGAAAAGGTATCAGACTTAGGATGATTTTAAATTTATTTTGTTAGTTCTCAATCGTTCCCTAGACAGTGTAAAAACTTTCCCGAAATTGTTTAGTATTTCCGAAGTTGTCGACCCAAATATAGAAAAATTTACCAGATCTGAGACGAGTTTAAATTTATTTTGATTAATTTCAGTTGTACCCTACAAAATACAAAATTTTCAGAAATTATTTAGTATTTCCGAAGTCGACGACCCAAATATAGAAAAATTTACCAGATCTGAGACGAGTTTAAATTTATTTTGATTATTTTCAGTTATTCACTACAAAATATAAAAATCTTTCAGAGATTATTTGTTTGTGGGAAGTCGTCGACCCCAAGGATAGAAAAGTCTTCCAAATCGGAGACGATCTTAAGTCTCTTTTAACTATGTTCAGTTGTTCACTTCAAATGAAACGCTTTTTCAGAAAATATATAGTTTTTCGAAGTCGTCGACCCCAAATATGGACTAGTTAGAATCCAAAACTGCTCTACGCTTTAAGTCGTTTACGGTTAAGTACGACAGTCTCAAAGGTATTATGTACTTCGTAACTCGCTGACACCCTAATGTAAAGGAATGTCTAATTACTTTGTACTCTATTTATAGTTCACCTTGAAATATAGAAAGTTTCTAAACTTATCCTGAGTTCAGGAATGGTCGACGCAAAATATAGGAGATCTGTTACCTACTTGTGGCTTTAGAAGCCGTAAGTAGCAAGTACCGGAGATAGAGCAACCAAGCAAATATGACAAATATAGACAACTATAATAAATATAGGCAAATATCGTAAACGCAGCAAACATAGACAAGTACAGTAAATATGCAAATATAGTAATTGTAGCAAATATGTCAAATATAGGCAACTACCATACATATGGCAAGTATTTTGAACAAAATAGTAAATGCAGTAAACATAGACAAATACAGCAAATATGCAAATATAGTAATTGTAGCAAATATGTCAAATATAGGCAACTACCATAAATATGGCAAGTATTTTGAATAAAATAGTAAATGTAGTAAATATAGACAAATATAGTAAATAAGGCAAGTATTTTGAATGAAATAGTAAAGGTAGGAAATATGTCAAATATAGCAACTTTGGTAAATTTACCGCTATAGAAATTGTTAGAAATCTTCTTTGTCACATACCTCTTTGTTAACAATTTTATTCAGCATTTTGTTCCTTGTCCCTTGTTAATTATCCGATATTGAGACTATAGGCAATTTTTGTGTTTTATTAACCGTTGACCCCCTCATTTGGAGAAACTAGCACTTATTCTGTGCCCGATAAAGCAAGATTGGCAATTTAAAATTATGTCGCGCTTCACAACTTTGAGTTGGCAAATATGGAGAAGTTTACAAATGTTGGCAAATCTGAAATATTTACGATACACTTTGATTTACGACCATTTCAAACAAAAAAAGAAAAATTTTATGTAACTTTACGCTAACTAACGCTACTAATTACTAACTATTGCCGCAAACTGTAGTTGAAATGGCGGTCCAATGACGTCACCTTTGGTGCACAATCGTGCGATAGAATAGCACTCAGTGCTAGATGGTTAGTGTTTCTGCAGCGAGAAATAAATCTGGAACTTTCCAGAATGCCAACGACTTCCTCGAGGAGTTAGTGGGGTCCCTTTTACGGGATTGGTGCGTACCCCACACTTGACACCAAATTGTTACAGTTTTGGTTACGGTACTTCGGTATTGTGAAAACCTCCACTGTTCTGCCTTAACGGTCTTCCTTCGCTAACGTCTTCGCCTGGCCGAGCGGGCACCAGGGCAATGAGGTTAGGTTCGCTCGTGCTCGCAATGAAATTAAAATACTGTGTGTTACCTTTGAGTGTTTCCCGCCCAACACGGGACTTCAGGAATGGGGCCCGTTGGAGTGGAACTCAGCTTTCTGCTATGAGCCTTTTCAGGATGCTGTTGTATGCCCCAAAACAAATGAGGGGAGCACCTTATCCGTGCAATCTGCTTGCCTTGCGTTTTTCTTTCTTCGTCCAGCTAAATTACGTTCTTCTTTCTTAAGTAAAACAACACTTCTTTCCGATTCAATTCTATTTTTGGTTTTATTTTCTTTTCGACTTTTTCTTTGATTAATTTAAACAAAACTACTATTCTCACAAACTTTTCGGTTCTTTTCACAAATTTTTATCTTTTCTTTTTAACAAAATCGCAAATGGCTACTTCTTCGTTCTATCTTGGCTTACTCTCGTCTTCTTAATTTCACAAAAACTCAAAAAAATTCTAGATCTTTCTTTTCAATCGCTACTCTATCGGTCTCGTCTGTCTTTCTATCTCCCGCCTAAATTAATTTTTCCGAACTCTGCTTCTACGTTTATTCTTAGTCTCAACTAACCTTATCTAGCGACATCTCTTAACAATTTCTCCTTTAGTACAGTACGGCTAGGCAACTTATTGTAATTTTAAATTAACTTTACTTTAAGATCTAATTTTACGAGATTTAAATTAATTTTGACATGATTTGGCTAAGAACTATTTGAACTGACTTTAGCATTACCTTTTAACACATTTTAACTAGTTTTGACATGATTTGACTAAGCACTAGTTGACCTTCCTTATCGGTTCTCACTTCTCCATATTTGCCAACTGGGTTTGTTTGAGAATTTACTGGGTGGCGGTTCGTTTATTGATTTCGTCGATCTATACTTGCCGATTTAATTTAGTTTTTAAGATTTTATAAGTGTCAATTTATTTACTGATTTTTACTCCACTCATCTATACTTGCAAACCTGGTGTAATTTTAACATTTAATACGTGTAACTTCATTTACAGATTTTTATTTCATTTATCTATACTTGCAAACCTGGTGTAATTCTAAGATTTAACACGTGTAAATTCATTTAATGATTCTTATTTCATTCATCTATACTTGCAAACCTAGTGTAATTCTAAGATTTAATACGTGTAAATTCATTTAATGATTCTTATTTCATTCATCTATACTTGTAAAAATGGTGTAATTCTAAGATTTAATACGTGTAAATTCATTTACAGATTTTTATTTCCTTTGCCTATAAATGCAGATCTGGTGCAATTTTATGATTTAGTACGTGTCAATGCACTTACTGATTTTTATTTCATTTATCTATACTTGCAAATCTGGTGCGATCTTAAAATTTACTCCGTGTAATTTCATTTACTGATTTTTATTTCATTCGTCTATATTTGCAAATCTGGTTCAATTTCCAAGGTCCGATTAGCTTGAACTTACTACTTGGTTTTAACTTTTCCCTGCTTCAATTCTATTTTATCCTAAAATTCCATCGCATTTCGAAGTTTTTGGGCAGCATTGTACTAATGAGCTTGGGTTGACGTTGGGTTGAGCCCTCACTTGAGTTTGAGGTTCCTACGCTTCCCGCTGTCTAACTCTGACAAATCAGCTGATCGAACTGTCAAGTCTGACTCAGTGTTTTGTGCAATACACCACTAAAAGTATTCCCCGTTGGCCAGGATTAATTCGTGTTCTGCTACGGAGGGCAGGGCGCCCAGATATGTGCATCTGGTCTGCTCCAGACAAGGTGGATAGTTTCCACAATGTGAAGCTCTGTCTTCCCCCTATGGCGGGGTCTCCTGGATAGCTTTGGGTAAGTTTTGACTATTATTCATTGATATTTTGCAAAAAGAATATTTTTTTTATTCCTTTCTTTCTTTTTCTTTTTAGGAGTCAATCGAATTTTGGGACCTCCCAGATGCGGAGTTCGGCGCTGTTGGTGAAGAGGATTGGGATACTGAGTGCGGTCCGACCTAGGAGTCGACCAGCCCTAATTGTATGAAGTATGTATACTTCTTTTAAGTTATTTCCTGATGTGATTTCAAAACCGCCTTTAATTTTTTTTTTAATTTCCTCTTTTTAGGTTTGCGGATGGCCCGGGGCATTCACCAGGGGTCTCCTATATATTTTTATGTTTCCTGTAATCTAATTTTAAAAATTTTAAAAGAGTTTTTTTTTTACTTTTCCTGAACATGAAAAATTTTTGTTTTAAATTTGGTACTCTATTTTAATAAAAATTTATAATAGATGTGCTCTATCTCTTTTTTCTTTTTTGCTTTTCAGGGTATACTTATATCTGTGTTGGCAAAACAAATTGATTTTTGGGGTATTTGCTTAGAGTTGAGTTTTCTGGGTTCGTGGTTTGGGGGTTGTTGTGTCTGTTCGGGTTTTTCTTATTGAAAAATTTGAAATTTGTCTTATTTTATGTTAAATTCTTTTACCCTATTGCATTCTGAATTGGAAGGTTTTATGTTTAGAATTATATTAAGTTTACTGTATGTTCTAGTTTGTTTGGCTTCATTGTTCTGTTATTCTAATGATAATGTTGTTGGATATCTTAATTGTTAACTTATTGGTAACAGAATCATAAACTTCAAACACTGAACGGATAGGTAAATAAATAACTAAATGAAGCATCTCACTTAATTTTATTGAATATTATTTATTTATTGAATTGCTCGTTTGTTTGTCTCCACTAAAAAGCTAAAAAGCTCTACTTGCTTACGCCGTCCTATATATTAAATCATTATTTCCTATAGCGTTTAGATTATTCATTTTTTTTTTATTACTTCTATTAGTTAAGTGGTTACAAGCTTATTTCATATTATCTTATTTTAGTCTTATCTGTTATAAAAAGTTATAAAAAGTTTATTTTTTGGATTTGTAGTTAGCCCCGGCTGATGCTTTTTTCCAAATTTTACTGTCTATCTATGTGTGTATTACATATTCTTTTGATTCGTTTTCGCTGTTTTTCTTTTACTTGTTTACCTTCCGTTTGTTTTGCATGTTTTTTGAAAATTTTACAGAACGTGTCTTCTTTCTTTTGACTTATTTCTACATACCAGTGTAGTGCAAGGAGATAAGGCTGTACTTGTAACAGTAGTAAAGGGAAAGACAAAAATGGGTATTGTATTTATACTAATTGTATAGAACTCGCTGTGGGTAGACTTTGAGCACGTTTTAATTTTTCTTGGAGTTTTGCGTAAACCGATTTCATGGGGGCGTTTTCAGCTGTGGGCTGTTGTCTACGTTTCGCAGCCCATGCCATGAATGCCGGTATGACATATTTTGCTATTGCCAGCACTGATGCATACAAATACTAATAAAATTAATAATTTAATCATTAAAGAAATTAAAATACCCCTACTCTTAAATACAGAATTCCAAATGTATAAAGTATGTTAATCCCATTACGTAGCCTCATTAGTGATTCATTTATTTATATAAAGCCTACTACCGAGTTCTTGTTAGTCACACTAAACAGGAAAAAACACCATACCTTTCGTAGTGAGGATATTAAAAAATGTTTGCAAAAAACTCCTCACAATTATATTTGTCAGATAACGCATCCAATTTATAACTTCAATGAGAAGGACAATCAATGCAAAATGTAATTATTGAGGCATAACCAAACGCCTCCCCCATCGTTTCGAATGAATATCTTAAAAATTTTCACCCTATGGATGCAATTATCCAAACCTAACAAATGGTTATTCAGTTTAAAAAAAAATCGAACTGTAAATAATATTTATGGTAACAATATTGAAACAATTGCGATAAAGGTAACCGGCATTCTAGGAATATCGCCCCATTACTACATAAGAAGCGATGATCAAACGCTCTATGGACACTCCTAAAAAATTGCACTCACCGAAAAATGCTATTTGCCATCTATCAACTTAACGAGTATAACCCTCGAACATCATAAAAGTAAGTTCATCTTCCAAATACAAACACTGTAAAAAATAGTGAACACCAGGAACTTTTTGAACTAAGGCAAGATATAAAAACTTTAGAAAAGTCAGAAAATGGAAAACTAATTAACGTGATAGCACACGATATTCACTATTATTACATTATCTATAACGATAATGATCATTAGAATCATCTGCGCTTTAAAAATAGCTCTATCTTATCTAAAAGGCTAAAAACTTCGGAAAATCGGACCACATCTACTCAAGGGAGTGATAACGAAAATGAGAATAATAAAGAAAGCAATAGATCTAATAAGATTCCTCTACCTAGAGTACTACCCTTCATATAAGAGAGGAAAAGGAATTTTAAACACAAAGAAAGAAATAATGAGTAAAAGAGTATATATGAAAAAAACATTATAAATAAGGAACATATTTACCTAAAATAATAATGTAATAAACGATCCTCTTTGTAAATAAGTTGGAGATCAAAAGATTTAAATTGATAAAATGTGATCAAATTTATTCAAATACTATTAATTTGTAAATTTATAAACTTGAGAAATATACACTCAATGTACTATCCAATATAGGAAATAAATTTAAAATAGATAAGACTAAAATATGTGTTAACAAAAACCTTTTTCTATAATCATATCTATCTAGCTACCTAAAATTGTAATTCAAAGAACCTAGATAAGAAATTATGAATAGTAATTCTTAAATAACCAATAACCAACCTAAGTAGAACAAATTATCATGTAAACTACGTATGCCTAGTTCAATCGGCCTAAACCTACATGTAATTTCGATTCTCTTCATGAATACAAAATTCCTCCTTAGGGGAAGGTACTATGAATCCACTAAATCAATCTTAAAAACTACCCAATCTCGGATTCATAACGATAACCCAAAACTAAAAATCACCCACAAAGAACCTAATTCTGCATTCATAATGCTTAACATCCTACCATCACTTTACCCCAAAATGCATTTCACGAGAATTTAAGAAATTCATTAAAAAACTCAAATTACCAATTCTTAAACACACCAAAGTGAATACAACAAACAATAAATAACAGCCGGCAGGTACCCGAATTTCTATCCCATTTGGCGCGTATCTAAAATGATCATAATTTCTTCTACATAAAACATAAAAAGCAAAACAAAAGGCAATAAATAATTGACTACGTCATCGACCGATCTGAGACCGGCAAGATTACCAAACAGGTGGCCCGTAGAATGGCTGCACTTCTTTGCATTGGTAATTCATCAAATATGATGACCATGAAAATTGTTATGCCTGGAATCGATCCGAGATTGTTTTTTCCATTTGAGTTCCTGGAATATTATTATTTCCACTCTATTTCCTGATTTTGTTATTCAAAACTAGAAATTGAGCGATCATGAATTTTCCTTCAGAAAATTGCTGAAATTTAAGAAATTGTAAGAAATTTGTGCAGGGGAGTATCATCCCCGGGTTATTCAATAACATTAAAAGTGCTGTTTCTGCAAGGTATCCCGGTAAAGATGGAGGATTACTGGCAGAGTTGGAAGCATATGCGATCGCCACATTTAAAGCTGGAGTATGGAGTAAAAGTGCTGTTTCTGCAAAGTACCCAGGTAAAGTTGGAGGATTACTGGCGCAGTTGGAAGCAGATGCGATAGACACATTTAAAGCTGGAGTATGTGTAATCAGACAATTTGGGCGCACCTTACAGGACAAAAGTTTGACGCATTGAAGGCGGTGCGAGCAGAAGCTAAATTCTACGAAAAGGATGCGATCAGACTTCAGCTCAAGGTACCAGCAATAAATTTTTTCACAGGCAGGAGGAAACGGCGACTATTTTAACGGAGATGTACCTGCACCTCACCAAAGACTTTTCTCTTCGTTCAAGCCAATTCACACAGAATCGTACAGAGGATATCCTAGAAACGCATATAGACACAGACTGAGCCATTACCAGGAGGGACATTTCGGGAGAGAGTATCACAAGCTACCCTTCTGCGCAGAATGCCAGCAATATGGGCACGAAATGTCCAATTGACGAATACATCATATCGTCAGAGTCGCAGACATTAAGGAAGGCGTTGTTGGAAAAATCCATCCAGGACGGAAGGGGCTTTACTGACAATTTTGACGAACACGGGATCACTATGCAGTGAACTGCTTGAAGAAATACTTAGGGAAATACTAAGAGCTCCAAAGGCATTTATGAGTTGCAGATAGACAACAGTTAGCCTAGCTGCTAATCTAATGCCGTTAGTGATACGGACTTAATTCCAGCCGACGGTATACCGGGAGTGGATTTTCTCAAAAACACAGCTATTGTTGACTGCATAAACATGAAACTGTGGACACAAGGCACCGGTAGTAGTAAGGAAGAAAATACCTCTTGTGGAAATGTCGCAGCTTGTGAACAAGTAAAATCTGCAGCTTGGCAAAATACCAGTCAACAAAGGCCGTATCAGACCAGAATAGCAGATATTAAAATCAACACGCCTGAAATTATCACACAAGACGCTAGTGATCAATACGCTAAATGAGAAAAAAAAAGCAAATTATGTTGAAAAAATTTAACTACATTGAGTGAAAAGTGCACCTACATTAGATGACCCAATTACCTTGACTACAGCTCGAGAAAATGTGAGGCTTTATATTAGAAATGCAGAATTTAATGAGGATAGGAGGAGGCTATATAAATATAATGGCCACAATTGAAATAGGCTGGATGGTGGCCGTGCACTGGTAAGAATAGCTAATCTTAAAAGCCGCGATTTCTTCGTGCGAACAACACGGACTTCGTAAGTACTCTGAGCGATCTGCTTTTCACTATGAGGGTAGAAACAATTTTTATCCACAAATGTGGAAAGCCCAGGGGATTCTGCAAAATGGTATGTCAAAATTTCAGGGATATAGTAGTAAGGCGGATAGGACAGATGTACATCAACGCAGACAGAAAGTATGTGATCGAAGCTTCATTTATGTTGCAAATTCTACTTCTACTGCTAGTTGAATGATACCTTATGAGGTAAGTGTTCGTAGGTCTCCGAGAAACGTGTCGCTAGGCTGAGGTTGGCAGGGGCCTTCAAATTTTTTAAGAGTTTTTGAGGGGCTGTTTCTTCAAAATTATTGGAGAGTAGACCAAACCAACAATATCAGGTAAATTAACAAACAAAAAACAAAGGGGTAAGAAATTCGTGAAAATAAAAATATATAAAGAGCCATATGGCAAAAACAAAAGTAATTTTAATGGGAAAAATGATACCTACTTATACATAGTCAAATTTCTTTTCAAGTCATTGAATATGATATTGATATATAAGCATGACTGGATATGTTAGACAATTTATTCTTTGGAAGTAAAGGAATAAAAAAAAAACGACAAGAAATAGAAAGGAAAAGTTAGCACAATAAGAAATGCAATTAACAAATATTTAAAGGTAAACATAGAATACTAGCAAAGCATGATAACAATAAAGGAGTAATGAAAATATGGGAAAAACTTAATGTTTACAAAACGCAATGTATAAATTAAGAACAAAAATGAGTACTATAATAAAATACCTTAAGGCTTAGAAGCTAAGAAATAAACCTAGTGTAGTATTGTTTTAGCCTTAGTAGAACAATGTGGGAAGTAGCTACGGTAACAGATGTAAAAAAAACAGGTACTCAGAAGAAAGTAATAGAAAGCAGCAGAAAGGAATATTATACTGAGATCTGTACTATTTAACTCGTATAGATACGGCTGCGAAAATTGTAAGTGAAGCCTGCAAAGAATAGTTAAACAAGACAACAATTGGTTAACAATACGGAGATACTCGACTACACGTTAATGTTGCTCTGTAATATAATATATGTACTGTATATACATATATAAGTACGTACTACAAATATGAAATTTACAAAAAAAAAAATATGTATATACATATATTTCTTTAATTGCGGGTGGACTCTCAGTATAATTGAGAGAACTCCATCGTTCCAGAAAGAAAATTAATGAAAGATGAATAATATTTTTACAATTATTTATTATCAGTTCACCTCATGGCAACTAAATAATCGAGAACAATTCTAAAGTGTTAATTTTCTGGACAAAAAATATCTTCATAAAACTTTGAATATAAGAGCGACGTTTTTTTGTTTGAGTAATAAAATTAGAGAAAGCGATTACACGTTTTCTTATTGAATGTTAAAGTATATAAATGTCGCCAAAAATGTTATGGTGGAACTAAGATCTGGAATCAGTGAATCAATGAGAATCAAAATGCTAATATAGTAATGATAACTCCGATTATTGAAAAAGTTGTTGACATGCGAATCGCAAAATTTTGCATTACAAAATATAAATATATAATATGCTGGAAATATTACAAGCGATGAAATTTGAAATTGCAGCATAAAATCGCTTACAGAAGAAATTTGGAAAACATCTTTTAAGGCAGGGGAGCGTTGCTCTGTTTTAATTTAAACGTCGTGTTAAAAAGCGTAAAAACTACTAACTATATAAAAAGTGAATAAAATATGGAAGAACTAAGTAAAGTAGCAGCACGACCCAGTAAACTATCTATAGCACCTCGGACACTCAAATCATTCTAAAAATTCCAGATCGCGAAAAAGGAACAACCTACTAACCCAGAACACATACAAAGTGATAGTACCAACAACAGCCCACTGTAAACTTACCTATGATCGGAAGGAAAGGATTGATGCTGCTGAAGTAGTTAAGTTAACCAGTGTAGGATTAGTATTTATACTATGTATATAAAATTAATATGTTTGATTTATTATGTGCTCGTTTTACTTAAGAATCATAATAATAATTAAGTAGAGCTTACTTTTTAGTTTTTCTTTGTTCTTCTCAATTTGGTACTACGTAGCCTTTCTTTAATTAATGGTAGATGTCGCGGCCCAGCTTCACTAGTACCGGAGGTGGAAGAAATCGGCAGCTCTTGGGGTAATTAGACAATGAGTAATCATCAGCACTTCATTTTCGTACAGTGAGGTACTGGCTATTGCATTATTACTCAAATGATAACACTACAGCTGCAGATAGCGATAACGCAATGGATAACTGCCGGACACATCAATTCACACAGTGAGGTGCTGCGTTTGTCTGTTGTTAGCAAATAGCGACGCTTTGTAATAACAATAGAATTACAGGTGGTGGTCGCCGATGACACAATGAATACTCGCTAAGTAACTCACTTTTTCCGGTGAATACTTACATTTATTTATTGTTAACAAAACGCGACTGCAATGCTTGAAGTGAATTGTTACATAGTTGCAAGGTCAGATTCGCTTCCGTGTACAGGTTATCTGAGTGCGAGACTTCGATGGTAAGACGAATTCGGGGTTAGATTTCAAACAGAGAGTTATTGCATATTTTATTGTTGTATCTGTATTAAGAAACAATATGATTTTCGTATATATATGGTGGGTTTATTGTTGTAGTTTTAAGGTAATCAAATGGCAAAATTTTTAAATTATTTATTGTCTTGGTTATACATTTTTTCGGAGGTTTTTGGGTAAAATATATGTATATAAAAAAAAACAGGTTTTTGTATATAGAGTTGTTTTTGTTTTTGATTTTATAAGCTCGATTTTTAGAAGAAATTAAATTATTTCGGCTCCTTTTTACAATTTTACAAGTGATCTCTGGCAGCTTTCAAAGAAATTTGGAAAATTTGAAAAGAAAAAATAATCAATAGAAATTATCAGTGCTAGGTGCTTTGTGTTATAAACTGTAATTGAAAAATATGTAGAGTCCAACAGGAATAAATCTATTCTCCGTTCTTTTGTATGAAGTAAATTAATGAACGTAGGAAAGTTGTTTATTGACAGTCAGTACAGGAGGAAATTTTGAGATTACTTGATGTTATGACATATTTAATTTTTTTGTGCTAACAGGAAAATTTTCTTTCTTATATAGGGTGGTTTTTTTTATTATTCTAGTTAACGTTATTGTTGTTTTTTTTTAAAGCGTACAAATTCTGTGTAAAATTATTAGAATCAGATAAGCTGCGTATAACATGTTTTTTAATCAGGTTGTGAGGTGGAATACGTAAATTAAGAGAGATGTTGAACTTATATATAATAGTATCAGTGTAGCATCAGTTATAGCACTGAATTTCAATGTGCAAGGGTAAAGCAAGTTGTGGACATTGTGATGAAAAATTGCGCAGTTTTCAAAGAAAATAGTTGAGTTAAGAGCATAAGTATATTACAGATGAAGAGGAATTTGAAATTGTGTATTTTAGAAATAAGGATATAGGTGTGATTGTTTCGTTGGCTAAGATTATTATTTTTGTTAAGTTACAAGAAGTCTGATTCTCTCTTATTTTCAGGTAGTAATAGTTGCTTATTATATATGTACATATATATATATTTTAGGAAAATAAAAGTATTATTAAATGTTAAGATAAAGAAATTAGTGCGTGAGTTAGTGAAAGGCGTATGATCGTGAGATTCAGGTGTGATTTTATAGTAAAAAAATGTGATAATTTTATGACGGGTTTTTCATTCTGTAGACAATTAAGTTTTTGTGGAGGCGCTGATCGTAACTAAGGACACTCGGGTACTAACAGGCGTGTAAACTGGAAGAAGGTTCCCAAGATGAAATAGTAAAAAGAGTCTCTGTGGAAAAGTTTCCAAAAAGTAAAGTCGTCTGTAATTTTAGTGATTAAAATATTAATCAAGAGTATTTTTGCGGAAATTTGGTGAATTGAAGTTGGGAGTTTTATATGTATCTGAAAGTAGTGAGAAAAAAGTGTAGCTGAAAGTGAGATTAAAAGGGGTCATTGCACGCTTATAGACAACAAAATAAATGGCTGACATATATGAAAAAATCACGGACAAAGTGCCTAAATACCTGCTGACGTTTTCGGAGGAAGGTCTCCAAAACTAGCGAAGCAAGTATATAGTTTTCTGAGTTGTTGTAGAGATCTACACGACCGGCTGGAAACCGCGGAGCAAGACATCTCTATGAAGTGCGTGAAATATCGACTGACACATGATGCTTACTTCATGATAAGCTCTGATGTGCCAAAGCACTTGAAAGCATTACAAAAGTCAATGAAAGCCGCTTATATGCCACGCATATCGTTCAGCTACGGACAGAGTTGATAGCATGACGACAAAGGCCAGGAGAAGGGATCCGAGATTTTGCGGAAAAAACTAAGGAACTGTTGGATCAGATTAAAAGTGCTGTTTCTGCAAAGTACCCAGGTAAAGTTGGAGGATTACTGGCGGAGCTGGAAGCAGATCCGATAGCCACATTTAAAGCTGGAGTATGGAAGCAGGCTATTGGGACGCACATTACAGGACAAAAGTGTGACTCATTGAAGGCGGTGCGAGCAGAAGCTGCATTCTACGAAAAGGATGCGATAAGACTTCAGTTCAGGTTACCAAGCAATAAAGGTTTTTCACAGGAAGCATGGAACGGCGACTACTTTAAAGCAGATGTACCTGCATCTTACCAAAAACCTTTCTCTTCGTTCAAGCCAATTCACACAGAATCGTACAGAGGATATGCTAGAAACGCATATGGACACAGACAAAGCTATTACTTCAAGTGCGGCCAGCAGGGACATTTCGCGAGAGAGTATCACAAGATACTCTTCTGCGTAGAATGCCAGCAATATGGGCACGAAATGTCCAATTGCCGAATACATCATATCGACAGAGTCGCATACATTAAATAATGCGTTGTTGGAAAAATCCATCCAGGAGGGAAGGGGCTTTACTGATAATTTTGACGAATACGGTATCACTATACAGTGAACTGCTTGAAAAAATACTTAGCAGAAAAGGCCAGTGAAAAATTAAACTCCCAGATTAAGTTTATCATCACGGTTCTATCGGATAATGCTAGGACAGTTAAGGCTTTTAACAGATACTGGATCTTAATGTAGCATAATTAAAGTTAATCGGATGAAAAGGAATACGTCCATACAAAGATACCACAAAATTAAAATTGGAGGACAGTTCGCATCCACCAGGAGATCCAAAGGCATTTGTGAGGCGAAGTTGCAGATAGACAACAGTCAGCCTACCTGTTAATTTAATGCCATTAGGGATACGGAGTCTATTCCAGCCGACGGTATACCGGGAATGGATTTTCTCAACAACAGAGCTATTGCTGACTGCATAAACATGAAACTGTGGATACAAGGCACCGGCAGTAGTAAGGAAGCAAATACTTCTTGTGGAAATGGCGCAGCTTGTGCGCAAGCAAAATCTGCAGCTTGGCAAAATATCAGTCAAGAGAGGCCGTATAAGACCAGAATAGCAGTGGTAAGAATCGCTAATCTTAAAAGCCGCGATTTGTTTGTTTGAACAACAAGGACTTCGTAAGTATTCTTAGCGATCTGCATTTCACTATGAGGGTAGCAACAATTTTTATCCACAATTCCGGAAAGCCCAGGGGATTCTGCAAAAAGGTAAGTCAAAATTTCAGGGATGTAGTAGTAAGGCGGATAGGACAGATGTACATCAACGCAGACAGAAAGCATGTGATCGAAACTTAATTTATGTTGCAAATTCTACTTCTACTGCTAGTTCATTGATACCTTATGAGGTAACTGTTCGTAGGTCTCCGAGAAACGTGTCTCTAGGCCGAGGTTGGCAGGGGCCATCAAACTTTGGAAGAGTTTTTGAGGGGCTGATTATTTAAACTTTAGAATTAAATAAGAGTTTTATAGACTTACAGATCAAGAAAGGAGATGCAATCAGATCTAAGTAAGTAGTAAGGGTACCACCTCCCTATACTTTTTACATTGCGTCCGATAGAGACAACTGCGACGAGTATCCCACTCGCGGGTTTTCTGCAATACGGTTCCCACCGCCGATAAGAAGTTGTTGAGGAGGGAGTAGGATAGACACGTCCCTCTCGCAACCATTGGGGGCTAAAAATAAAAAGGTTGAGTTGCCACCGAGTTGTGTTGTTGCAGGATGTTGGTTGGAAGGAGAGGCTGGTGCTGTCTGTGGTAAAGACGGTAGATGGGTCCCTGTCGTAGGCATTGGGAGGCAAAAATAAAAAAAGCTGACTTGATACCGAGTTGTGTTGTTGCAGGATGTTGGCTGGAAGGAGAGAGCTGGTGCTGTCCGTGGTAAGGACGGTAGATGGGTCCCTGTCGCAAGCATTGGGGGCAAAAATAAAAAAAGCTGACTTGATACCGAGTTATCTTGATGCCGTCTGTTAGTTGAAAGGAGAGAGCTGGTGCTGTCTATGACAAGGACGGGAGATGGGTACTGTTTTGGAAAGGTCCAGTTGCTAGGGTGGCTGAGCCTAGTGGGTGCAAGCAGATGTACTATAGGCGGTTTACGTACAAGCATAGTAAAGTTTTATAAAATTGCACTACCAGGCGAGCAGATAACTAAAGCACAAAATCTTGCGATCATATGTAGCAAGCATGCATGGTTTAAAACCTGTATCGTTGTCGTCACATCTTCAGCGGTTATCGCGCCTCTTTTTTTTTATATTCCGTTCATTTTTTCTTCCACTCCAAACAAGCTTTGATCAGTTAGTCACACTTCTTCAACGTCATTTTTCCATACGAGTTTTAAAACTTGAACTTGACCGCGATGCAGTCACGAGTTGTTGTTTCTTTTTGCATAGAATTTTAAATCTACCTGAATTGAAACTGCGAGACATGTGGGTGACTTTATTTTCTGAATATTTTTTATGTAAAGGAAAAAAGATTAAGGAAAGATGGCAAAGAGCAAGTTCTGATACTGCTTATGCAAGGGTTCTTGATACTTGTGACGTTCAATACTGGCGGCGTATGATAAAGAGCTGCAAAACAAGAAAAGATCGGCGGCAGTCAGTGAACTTGATGTTGTGAACGACACGAATGTGGGTGAAGGTGAGCTAAAAGAAACGGGTTGCTTGAGTAAAAAAACAAACTAATTCGGCTGAGATGCCTTTTATTGAAGGTCAGTAAAGATAGACTGTATGGCTGATAGACAATTTCTTCTACAAAAAACGTACATACTTAATCTTTTATTCGCGCTTTTTAAAACTGATTTTCAAAAATCCTCCTCTGGTATCATCTTTTCCGTCAAAGGTTAGATAACATCCCACGTGCTGCTGGTTAAGATCCTCAATCTGTCGCTGGGTTTTAATTTTTTCCGCAAAACGGGGTGGTAAGAGCACATATGTGTTGTCTACAAAGTGTACTGTCACGCGAAGTCCGTATTGCGTCTTTAACAGCTTGAAAGTCTTCACCTGGTAGTCCTTCCCCAGCTCCAACTCTGTGATTGGCACAAGAGTATCGTAGCTATTTTCCGACACACTTTGCAACAGTTCAAAAGTGTTCTGTAAAAAATAGAGTTATAGTAATGGCTGCTTTACAATAATCAGGAAATGTTCGGTACCTACCATTGTATACTAAAAAGTTTTCCTGGCTCGTGAGTTAAACTGTAGTTGATGCTGAAAACTGTTTTGAGGACGACTAGAGAAAACACGGCCCTATATACTGTTTGGGTTCTCCGTCTTTTTCAAGTAGGGATGGTTAAAAGTAAATTTATTATTATGGCCGATGTAGTTAGAAGTAAATTTATTATTATGGCCGATTTGAAAGGTTATTTATGTGCAACATTATTATTTCAACCTAGAATAAGTTCTTTAACCATAAGGCAGATCTTGTCTTGCTGCAACTTTACAAGATAATTTAGATGTAATTTACCCGCAGAACGTGTTTTAAAAAAGACAAGTTATGCTAGGCGCATTGTGGCGTTATTGTTCTAGTAATATTGTCACATAGGCCGAGATCTGTTCTTAATTTATGAAGGAGGTACAACTTTGTTGCAATTTAAACAAGACGTTTAGATTTGAAAGTTATGTTAAGAGAATTGTAGAATTATTATTCTAGTAATATTTTTGCGTAGGTTGAGACCTGTCTTCCATTTGTGTAAAAGAGAAGTTTGGATTTTTGTCTGGCAAGAATAGCGAATAAAGGTTATGATTTCTTAGTAGAAATATTTTCATCTTACCTGGATTTTTCTTTTTGGGTCGAGCAAAAATGGCATAAAAGCCTACAGCGAAGTCACAAGGAATCAGTCTTTGTTTGTTTCTGAAAAGTTCGAGTGTGGTTTCAAAGGGGCATTAAACCAAAGTTAAAAAAGTAAGTATAAAAAACTTGCCCGATCCGTTATCACTATAGGTTTAAAAATTATCCCTTGTTTTTTTCTTAAAAAGATACATTGATGATACTCCCCAAAAGGCAAGCAGCTCACCCCCGCTGAAAAACATCCTTCAACTAGAGGCAGAGGTACCGTGTCTGTGTGGATTTAATAGAGTGGTATTTGTTTAAAACATATATTTTCACTAGATTTAAGTAGCTGTAAAATTAGAGAATTAAAAAATGAAGTCGGACGAGCTAATTTTGCATTTAAAAAGTGCGCTAAATTTAAACTCGGAAATTTTCTTATCCGCCTTAGATACCTGTATAAAGGTGGTGAAAAAAGAAAAAGTGTTATTTTCGTATCGTGAAAAATTTTTTTTATTAAGGCTGTTGACAGAGTTTTCAATTCTGTATAATGTACCGCTTGTAAATGGGGTCTTAAAGAGCGCCTTTGATTATTTAGATGTATGTGAAGATAATAATTCCGCGGTCTGTGACGTTAACAACGGGGCGTCTGGGAGTAACCAAAATAATTCTGTCGTCTGCGAAAATGAAGATAGTGCTTTTCCAAAAACAAGTTGTGAGCAAGGTCAGGTATCTCAATACGGCTGTGGCTATAAATTACTGTCAAGACAGCAAACATTTTTCAAACAATTTAAAACAGCAGGCGTAAAAATCTCCTTTCAGTTACAGGATTTTTCTGCTGTAAGTGAAAACCCTTTGGAAGTTTTAGAAAAAGTATTTGGCCATGTGTTTAAAGATCTGGCGGTAAATTCTGCAAGAGGCAGTAAGATTAGTTTTTCACTAATGCTTCCAAATTCACCTCATGTTAAACCCATTTGGAGTAGTCTCAGACCTATCGACCAATTAACCGGGGCGTATATTATTGGATTGATTGCTAATGTTAACCAATCCAATGCTATTTTTCTTTCTGATGATGTCTTGCAACTCAATGCAAATATCGTCAATTTTCCTTTCGCTGGAGGCAAAATAGATCCTAGGCATGTGGAAGAAAGTCTGGTTTTATCCCGGAAAACAAGTGTGATAGATGTTGGTAAAGATAATGACGTAAGCTGTCTCCCTCGAAGCATTTGCTACGGTATTGAAATGACGTCAGAAAATTTTAATAATCGAAGCAGTTTTTCTGTTATTGACTCATTGGATAAACTAGCACTATCGTTGTGTAAAAATTCAAAGGTGGTTATTACTGACAAAGGGTGTAGCATAAAAGACATTTACAAATTTCAAAAATTTTTAAAAAATTACCAAATCATTGTTTTCGATAATTTGAGAGATTCGGATTCGATCATTTTTAGGCTACCTGTTGAAAGCGATTTAGTAAAAAAAATATTTCTTTATTATTCAGAGACGTTAAAGCATTTCTATGTAATTAAGTCGCTAACAGGTCTTTTTAATAAAAAATATGCCTGTTCTTTTTGCGATAGGTTAACAAACATGAAAATGCATAAATGTGATCAGAAGTGTCGATATTGTGACTCCTATCCGCCGTGTGTTTTTGTTGAAAAAGTCAAAGCATGCGAAAACTGCAATCGCATGTTTAGAGGCGATGCTTGTTTTACGAATCATACCCTAAATAAAATTCAGAATAAAAGTATATGCGAGACTTTTAAAATATGTAAATTGTGTGGTAAGTTTCTTGTTCTTAACAAGAGAGAGTTCAAAGAACATTCTTGTAATGAATATTTCTGCAAGATTTGTTCTAAAATTGTTCCCCAAGAGCATCTTTGCTATATTAGGAGGTACAGAGGAAGTGTCGATAAAAAATTTTTAATAATATTTTTTGATTGCGAGAGCACTCAGAACACCTTATGTGAAAATAGCACCACATCTTATTTGCATATTGTGAACTTAATTGTTGCACAGCAAATATGTCATAACTGTATAAAGCCAGATATTAGAGAAAAATGTGATGTTTGTGGTGATAGACAGCATGTGTTTAAATACGGTAGTGAGACAAACGTTGTAAAAAAATTTCTAGATTACTGCCTGAATGCCCGATCTTTTGTGTCTAAGGTGCACTGTATTGCGCATAACCTACAGGGATATGACGGGCACTTTATTATTTCTGAGCTATTAGATAGAAATCTAAAAATAGAGCCTATAATGAATGGCTCTAAAATTATGAAAATGACATGCGAGAATTTAATATTTATTGACTCTTTAAACTTTCTGGCACTCCCCCTTTCTAAATTTCCCGATGTTTTTGACATTAAAGGTTATGAAAAGGATTATGCATGTTTAAATACCAATACTGGCTTTTCTTAGTTGTTTGATTAGAGTAACTAACACTGTAGTTATCCCGCTGTATATATGTAAGCTAGGTATCCGATATGCAAGCCTATGTAAAGAGAGTTCAGTTGTAATCAGACACTCCGAGTGATTAAATCGAAATATTGTAGTACTCAAGCACGCGTTGTTTCATTTTATAAAACACCCTTTCCACAATCAGCATCCTAGATCCTTCATCATAAACATTTTTTGGTCCTTCGAGTCAAGGATCTTTCGGAAATCAAGGTGTTCATCGATCGTACTGTACTACTTTATTACGTATTCGCGCTCGTTTATAAATTACTCGCATGAATATCGTACTTTATTATGTGAAAGTGCAAAAGTGCAATAAGCAATTTATCATTAGAAACTACATTTGCTTAATTAAATGCATCAAAATATTAATTTCGTTCTTTCCAAAGAAATATTAGATTGTTAAAAATTTCTTGCTGCAATTGTTAACAAAAGGTGCCCGTTATAGTAAATGCTGCATTAAATAGGTTGTTGTGTGAGTGAATATCATTTGCCGGTGCAACGAATCACGCCATAAGTGAAACAGTAACGTACTATATACTGCTGGTTTATATACACTTTGGATATTATAAGAATATGATGGTGTGGTGATTACTAGCGCTATAAAAGTATAGGAGTATTGCAACAATCACTGTCAATATAGTATGCGTTCCAATTTGGGAACTTTTAATTAGACAGTGTTAAATTGTGAATTCCTTCATAACAATTTAGTATATCGAAATTTGTGACTGTGACAAGTGACCTGTATTAGTGCAGTATATAATCCGATTCAGATAGCAATAATTTCCCAACTTAGTGATAACAGCATACTAAAATATATTGTGAGGGACATTGACCTAGTGCTGTATATATGATGGAAGCCCTATTTAGTCAACAAAATACCAACATCAAAGCTATAAATAATTTCATGGATAACACATTTAAAACAGGTAAAGAATTTAGAAATAAACATTTTTATCAAGCACGCATAAATCTCTTGAACAATTACTGGAATAAATTTTATGACATGCATCAACAGATGATCGCCAAAGCAACCAGTGAGATCATGCAAAAGGAATATTTTATTAATGATAATTTTTCTACAGTAGAGACTAAATTTATCGAAATAAGTAGTGAATTGGCAGGTTTGATAGAGTTATGCGATGACCAAGAAATAAAGCAAACACCACATGTACAGTCAAGTTTCTCGAACGACTTTCATCTGCCCAAAATCAGTATTCCTCGATTTGGTGGTAATTATTTAGAATGGGAAACATTTAAAGATACGTTCACGAGTTTAATTCATACCAATGAATCGCTTTCTAAAATACAAAAATTTCATTACTTAAAGGCGAATCTGCATGGGAAAGCGGAAAATCTAATTAAAAATATTGCTGTAACAGAAGCAAACTATAAACTAGCTTGGGATGGTCTCACTAGGCGTTATGAAAATCTCCGTGTTATAACATATGCTAACTTAAAGGCTTTATTTAATCTTCCGAAAATGTTCAAAGAATGTGCCACCGAATTAAGAAAGTTACTGGACGGAACAGTGGATGTCCTCCGAGCATTAGAAGCTCTCAAAAGACCGGTAGATAAATGCGATGATATAGTAGTATTTATGACAGTAGAGAAGCTTGATGCAATAACACGCAAAGAATGGGAAATTTCTATAAATAATTCGCCAAATTTACCATCATTTAAAACTTTAGAAGAATTTCTACTCACTAGGCTTCGAACATTGGAAACAGTTGAAACAGTTAAGCAGTATCCGAATCATAAAATATCATTTCGCTCTAATAATTCATGTTCAACGACATCTCACTTCACTACGTCAAAGTTTCGTTGTTTCGATTGTTCATATAAACATCCACTATATGTATGTCCTTCGTTTAGGAAGAAATCAATTCATCAACGTTGGGATATTATTCGCAGACACAATCTTTGCTACAACTGCTTGCTTCAAGGCCATTCGACAAATAATTGCCCGTCAACTCATAAGTGTCATCGTTGTCAGGGGAAACATCATACCATGCTACACAAGGAGTCAACGGAAACAGAGAGGAGTCCAGTAAAGACGAATCCTATAGCTGAAAACTGTGGGGGCCCAACCTCAAATACGCTTGGTTCATACTGTTCTTATTCAAGCTCCTGTAAGCAAGTATTATTAGCCACGGCCTGGGTAATAGCTTCAGATTCTTCGGGTTCACAAATAAAACTCAGAGCCTTACTCGATCAAGGATCTCAAGCAACCTTTATTTCAGAAAGCACTGTTCAACTCCTCAATCTGAAAAGAAAGCGGAAGAATGTCACTATCGCAGGTATAGGCGCTGTTGATATTGGGTCATCCAAGGGTCAAGTATCCCTTCGTATCTCTTCCACTATTGATACTGATTTTACTATAAATGTGGAAGCATTCGTCCTAAACAAGTTAACGACATTACTACCAGAATATCATATATCATATACATATAATAATTGGCCACATGTTCAAGGACTCCGCTTAGCCGACCCACACTTCTGTATACCCGGCAAAATAGATATGATTTTGGGCGCTGAAGTATGTAGCCAAATTTTCTTGGAAGGTGTGCTCCGCGGTCCTGAAGGAACTCCATTGGCGCAATCAACTCAACTAGGATGGATTCTCTCCGGTTGTGTTTTCTCGTCGCATAAGTCGAATACGAATACGCAAGAAACTAATAAAGGTCATCCCGTCTGTTTACATTCTGCCACTATTAGCGAAGTCAATGATCAGTTGCGAGCATTTTGGGAATTAGAAGAAGTTGAACCAATTCAATCATACACACAAGAAGAAGCTCAATGTGATCAGTTCATTGATAGAACTTGTCGACGTAATGATAGCGGAAGATATATTGTAAAACTTCCTCTTTGCAAAGACTCGATGATGTTAGGAGAATCGAAGAAAGTAGCTGTCAGGAGATTACTGTCCATTGAACGGAAGTTTCATCAAGACGATACCTTTAAGCAAAGATACAACGGTTTCATGCAAGAATACTTCAGCTTAGGTCATATGGAGCAAGTGACAAAGAACGAATCAAAATCACCGATAGGTATTTGTTATATACCTCATCATGGCATCTTAAAGGAGTCAAGTAGCTCCACTAAATTACGTGTCGTTTTTGACGCATCTCATAAAACGGAAAGCGGTGTCTCACTCAATGACATTATGTCTACAGGACCCAAATTGCAACAGGACTTATCCGAAATCATTCTCAGATGGCGCACGCATGCCATAGCGTTCACAGCTGATATAGAAAAAATGTATCGGCAAATTCTTGTAGATTATCAAGATACTGATTTGCAACGGATTGTATGGCGTTTTTCTGAATCGAGCAATATAGAAGAATATCGTTTACTTACCGTTACTTACGGTACAAAGTCAGCTCCTTACTTAGCCTTAAAAATTCTAAAGAGATTGGCACAAGATGAACATAAAAATTTTCCAGTAGGAGCTCAAATTTTAGAGAGAGATTTCTTTGTTGATGATGTCTTGTCAGGATCACATGACTTACAGACAGCATTAGAAATACAAACCCAACTCATAAGCATTCTTCAATCTGGTGGGTTTCATTTGAGGAAGTGGATATCAAACTCTCCTGACCTGCTAACGCATCTTCCTTCAGAAGCTAGGGAAATTTCCATACCTTTCAACTTATCAAGAGACAACAGTTTTAAAGCTTTAGGAGTCTATTGGAGTCCCATATTGGACCAAATTAATATAAAGGTACAACTACTTCCAGCAATTGATATTCCTACTAAAAGGAGCTTGTTATCAGATGCAGCAAAACTCTATGATCCACTTGGGTGGATTTCGCCCACAATAATCGTCGCAAAAATTATGTTTCAGCGTTTGTGGCTGCTTGGGCTAAATTGGGATGATCCGTTACCTGCGGATATGGCTAAGGATTGGTTACGTTATCGTGAGGATTTATACATACTAGAAACGTTTGAAATTCCACGTTGGATTGGGCTAAAGGAAAACTCTCGTGCCTTCGAATTGCATGGGTTCTCGGATGCTTCAACTTCAGCATATGCAGCTGTGGTCTATTCCAGAATCATCAACGTAAATGGAGAAGTAAGAGTCCACCTGATAACCGGAAAAACGAAGGTAGCACCTATACGACAAATAAGTGTGCCACGTCTTGAACTGTGCGGAGCAGTATTACTAGCCAAATTATTGAGGAAATGTAAACGAGCTCTATTTGCGGAACATGTATCGCTACATGCTTGGACAGACTCCAGCGTTGTGCTTTCATGGTTAAAAGGCCATCCAAACCGCTGGAAAACTTTTATTGCTAATAGGGTTAGTGAAATTCAAGGTATTCTTAGCTTTGATCAGTGGCACCATATTCCTACCACACTTAATCCAGCTGATTGTGCCAGTCGGGGCATACAACCCTCAGAATTAAGACATCATACATTGTGGTGGTACGGACCTGACTTTCTACAAGTTGACCCACTCCATCTGCCCACTACGCCAAACTACAATACATCAGGAATTGATCTAGAGGAAAGAGTAAATCAGACTAGTTTGCATCAGACTCAGGTGGAAACTTGGTCATTACTAGACAAGTATTCTTCACTTTCCAAACTTATACGGGTGACAGCGACTTGCCACAGATTCGTCAATAATTTGAAAATCAGCCGACATAATACTCTGCAAGTAAACCGATGTAATAATCTGCAAGTACAGCGAGGTGATAGGCAGATTGGCGTTCTGACTACGGAAGAATTAACTAAAGCAATTAACAGCTTGATACTCTTTGTACAAGGTGAAATGTTTCGCTCGGAATTAATGGATCTAGAAGCAAATAAACCTATTAATTCCAAAAGTCGGCTTTTACCATTGAATCCTTTCATCGACGACAAAGGACATTTACGAGTAGGTGGGCGCTTGGAATACTCACTCCTCACATATCAAGAAAAACATCCGATCATTCTTCCTCCTACTAATAATTTATCGTCGTTAATAATTCACAATGCTCACCTGTCAACGTTACATGGTGGACCGCAGTTAACCTTATCACATATCAGAAACAAATATTGGATAATCAATGGTAGAAACCTGGTCAGGAAACACATTCAACGTTGCATCGTTTGCATTCGTAATAGACCAAAACTTCTCTCTCAGATTATGGCAAGTTTACCACGACAACGTGTTACACTATTGAGACCATTTGTACATAGTGGCGTAGATTACGCTGGGCCAATTAACATCAAAACCTCTAAGTTAAGAACATCAAAGATAACAAAGGGGTACATATGTCTTTTCATCTGTTTGGCAACTCGTGCAGTGCACATAGAATTCGTGAGCGATCTGACGACAGAAGCCTTTGTTGCAGCATTTCGGCGGTTCTCTGCAAGACGAGGCCACTGCGTTGAACTTTGGAGCGACCGAGGAACAAACTTTGTAGGAGCGAATGCAGAACTGACACGAAAATTTCATGAAATATGTTCAAAAAATTCTATTTTAACTGAAATTCTTGCTAACGATGGTACCAAATGGAATTTCATCCCACCTGGGTCTCCACACTTTGGGGGAATTTGGGAATCCGGCATTAAGTCAGTGAAGCATCACTTACGACGGGTTATTTCCGACAGACCGTTAACTTACGAAGAAATGTGTACACTCTTAACTCAGATTGAGGCATGTTTGAATTCGAGGCCGATTTGTTCGCTATCTGAATGTGCTGATGATTTGAAAGCACTCACTCCAGCTCATCTTTTGATTGGGACCTCTATGAAATTGGTACCAGAAGAGAATCTTCTTGAAGTGAATATTGATAGACTCACGCGCTGGAAACAAGTTCAGCAAATTCTCCAACACTTTTGGAAGAGATGGTCGAAGGACTATCTTCATACCTTACAACAACGTAGAAAATGGAAGCACCCGCAGACCGATGTCAAAGTCAACGACGTTGTATTAGTGAAGGACGAAAATCTACCTCCTGCCAAATGGCTTCTAGGTAAGGTCGAGGCTGTGCATCCTGGAAGGGATGGACGAGTACGAGTTGTTACCGTAAAAACCAAGGGCTCACTACTCACCAGGCCTGTGGTGAAAATTTGCGTCCTCCCTATCACCGATCCTGATGCTGAGTACGAGTGTAAAAAAGATAAACCTACATAATTTAATTCAAGCATGGCGGGCAGTCACGAATTAAAACATCTCTATATAAGTATAGTTCGCATTTTATTTTAAAATTACGAGGCGGGCAGTAATGATCAATTCATTATGCATGTTTAAATACCAATATTGGCTTTTCTTAGTTGTTTGATTAGAGTAACTAACACTGTAGTTATCCCGCTGTATATATGTAAGCTAGGTATCCGATATGCAAGCCTATGTAAAGAGAGTTCAGTTGTAATCAGACACTCCGAGTGATTAAATCGAAATATTGTAGTACTCAAGCACGCGTTGTTTCATTTTATAAAACACCCTTTCCACAATCAGCATCCTAGATCCTTCAACATAAACAATCCTTATTACTTTAACACTGCTGAAAATATTGACTACATAGGGAGCTACCCCTCCCCTGATTTATATGGATACACCACCATGAAGTTAAAGGAAAAAGAAAAGTTTTCAAACTGGTATAACACCGTATCTAAGGGCACTTTTGACAATAGAAAAGAGATGTTGAAATATTGTGAAAACGATGTCAATATTTTACGTTTGGGATGCACTCGATTTATGCAAGAGTTTTTGGATATAACACAATTAAATCCTTTTACAGAAGCTATAACTATTGCATCAATCTGCATGCTCGCTTTCCGGAAAAATTACCTTAAAAATAATATTTTGGGTATAATGCCTAAAAATGGATATTACAAGTCTCAAAATCATTCCCTTATTGCCATAAAATGGCTAATTTGGGAAAGTCTGAAAACCAATCTAGAGATTGTATCTGTATATAATAAAGGAGAAGTGAAACTGGCAAAAAGTGGATTACAAGTAGATGGGTTTAATTCAGAGACAAATACGGTTTATGAGTTCTTTGGTTGTTTTTACCACGGATGTAAAGAGTGCTTTAAAATCCAAGAAGTGGCTAATAACACCACTCAGAAAATCGAGACTATGAGTCAAAGATTTGAGAGCACTCTTAAAAGAATTGATACAATTAGACGATTGGATTACAACTTGAATTATATATGGGAATGTGAATTCAGAAAATTCTTAAAAGCCAATCCTGATGTAGACCAAAAATTAAATGACCGCGTTGCAAATACCCCTCTACCGCTTAATCCACGTAATGCTGTTTTTGGTGGTCGTACAGAAGTTTTTAAACTATACCATAAAGTAAAAGAAAATGAGGTAATAAGGTATTTAGATTTCACAAGCTTGTACCCATATATTAATAAATACTCACCTTATCCTATAGGGCACCCTACTATATTTCGAAATTGTGATATGCCTGCAGTATCAGAAATACTGTTAATGCACGGCTTTATTATGTGCTCTGTTATCCTACCTTCTAACTTATTTTTACCTGTGCTACCTTTTAAAACTAATCTAAAATTATATTTTGCTCTTTGTAGAAAATGTGCAGATGAAAATAAAATTTCTGCATGCTGTCACAATGAAAAAGAAAGGGAAATTACAGGCGTGTGGGTTATACCCGAAGTAGCTTTAGCTGTGAAAAAAGGGTATCAAATAAAGAGGATTTTTGAAGTCTGGAAGTATGACTATGCTGTCTATGATCCGGTTACAAGGACCGGTGGCCTATTTACAGATTATGTCAACACCTTCTTAAAAATTAAACAAGAGGCAAGCGGATGGGGGAGTAGATGTGTAACTGAAGATGAGAAAGATAATTTTCTTGAGTCATATAAGATAAGAGAAAACATTATTTTGGACAAAGATCAAATTCGTAAAAATTCTGGTAGACGTAACACAGCAAAAATTTGTCTAAATTCTTTTTGGGGTAAATTTGCTCAAAGAGAAGATAGGTGTTATACTAAAGTTTTCAATAACTTTAAAGAGTTTTGTGACTTTATACAATCTCCAGGAATTGAAATTTGTTCCTTACATCCAATTAATAAAAACACAATGTGGGTAACATGGAAATATATTCAAGAAAACCTTAACAGTCTGCCGCACGTAAATATCCCGATTGCAGCGTACACAACTGCCTTTGCTAGACTTAAACTTTACGAGGTGCTAGAAAAAGTAGGAGATAATATTTTATATTGTGATACCGATAGCTTGATTTTTGTGGATAGTAAAGAAGATCCTTTACCATTTGACATTTCCAGCTTTCTGGGTGACCTAACGGATGAGGTTGAATGTTTTGGAGCTAATGCCTTTATTTCAGAATTTGTAAGCACCGGGCCGAAAACATACAGTCTGAAAATTGAAACTGAAAAAGGTCCTGAGTACATTATCAAATGTAAGGGTATTACAATTAATTTCGAAAATTCCAAAATTGTCAATTTCGAGTGTTTAAAATCGCTGGTTACTGAAGTGGGTTTTCAAGATCGAGTCTGCGTGAAAAATGAGAAAAAAATCAAACGTAAACGACCGGGAATTATTATATCTTCACTAGAGCAGAAACATTTGTCATTTACCTTTAACAAGCGCGTTGTTACTGAAAATTACGTTTCTTACCCCTACGGGTTCAAAAAGCGGAAATTAGGCAAACAGGTATAAAGATTGTTTAAAAGCTTATTGTGCTTTTAATTAAAGGCTTAGAATTTTTAAAACTGTCAAGAATTTATTGTATTAAATAAGTTAATGTAAATTTAGGGTATATTTAAGAAATATGTTGTTATAAGGATTATTGTAGTCTAGACAGGAGCGCAGATAAAGTATCAGCTAACCATAACAGCCCATAATAGGCAGCATTAACAAAGCTATCAGTATCATACTTCTTGGTATCAGATATACGGATATTATTTTGTTACGGGAATCTGTAAAATAGTCACAGCTAAATAATGTGGATGCGCCATGCTTAAAATCTGACTGTAGATATTTAAATATATATATTTATATATATATAGCCACATACTGTATTTTATCCTCAGATGATAATATGGATAAATTTATTTTGGACATCCAATTTGTGTGCGGAAACAGCGGCCAGTACTTTGTTAAAGAACTCTCAGTACTTGTTGTTGGAACGATCATCCCAGATGCTTATCATTTTATGCCTCCCTACCCATACCAGGAATTGTCATCAAAGGCAAGGCGACAGATCCAGTATGACGTACAAAATATAAATGGACTGCATTGGAATGATGGAGACATTAGCTACAACAATTTACCCGAAGTGTTTTCAAGATTTAAAAATGCAACAGTGTATGTAAAAGGCGAAATCAAGGCTTCATTTGCCAGTAAATACTCGCCGACTTCAGAAATCATCGATTTTGGAGAAATACCTAGACTAAGTGAACTTACAAATTATCAGCTTCCTTGTAAGATCCACAATAATGTATCTTCTTTACGCTGCGCTCTTCAAAACTGTGTAAATATGTACCTGTATATGTTAATCAATAAAATTATAAAGTAAAATAAAAAAATAAAAACTTAAGTTGTTTTTTATTAAAAAAATTTATTAAATGTTTATTATATCAAACAAAATATTGGTACTACAATACAAAGGTATCTCAAAGAAAAGTCTAGAATAATTCAGATGCACATAAGAAGTCCTAGACGGTATAAAAAAGTCTTCGTCAGGTAACAAGATTAAATTTTTACTTTTACACTTTTCGCAATATTTTTTATAATATTCTTTTACACTTTCGGCTGCATTGTTATTATGGAACATCACAACCTTGAAGAAACTCAGCATATCAATTAATTTATAGAGCTCATTAAGGGTGAGCTGAATATTGCGTGTACCAACGGGAATTGTGTATTTCGTCTGAAGCTCTTCTTGGTTTGGCGGGAACATGTCTGGAATAACCTCGTCCTTTAGTTTGGTTAGATGTTTATAAACTTCCAGCCATCCAGAGTAAAATGTTGACACAGGTTCAAAACCATGACGGTGAAAGACAATTTTTACTTCAAACGAGGTCGGATCAAATCCGAGGACAACCTTCTGATTATGATGATGATCCAGATGATAAGTGTAGTTTAACAAAAGATCTTCGCCCGGGGCCTCTGAATCTTTTCTACCTTCTCTCCGTATCGGCCTAGCTTTTTGCTTTTTGGATTTTGTGTCCATCACTTTAAACTCTTCTGCACACACCCTTTTTGCTCGTGCCTTTCTAGACTTTTTAACTTTAGGTGTCTGCTCCATTTTGATGCGTAGACTTATAGTTCAACATTAAATGTGCATCACCGTCGTCTCGTATTTATACTCTTATACGCCGATGTACATAGCTGGTTACCCCCTCCAGATTTTAGACATTTTTTCAAGTATATTTTGCGATATAAATTCACAACTTTATTATCATTTAGTCTAAAATTATGGGCTTGCTGGAGGTGCTTTTTTTTCCATTTTTTCCACCTAGGATTCAGGTTTTTATAGCTTTGATCTCAGATTTGAATGTTTGGCTACAAAAAACCCCTCCAGATTGTGCGCGATTTTTTTTCTTTAGATATATACGGTGGTATAAATTAACAATTTTGCTATCATTTAAACTTAGATTATTCGAATCAAATTGTTTTAAAAAGTTCTGAAAGCTTCGTCCTCTGCAGCGAGAATATAGAAATACACAACAGTAATGTCCACAGGTTGATGAAAATTGGCCTTGCAATCGTTTTTTATTATTACTAAAAGAGCTTGAATTAGCTAATAAAAATTTGCGAAAAAACCTGTTTGCGGGATACTTTCCAAATGAATCAAAGTACTCTGCGGGGCCTTGTTTTGGGAAATAAAAGGCTACCCAATGAGTTCCACCTTTATTTGCAGGATCCGTATTAGCTATTACACATGCAGGCTTTTTATCTTCTGTGGTAATTGGTTGCATGCAAAGATGCCTCTAAAAGACTTGTTTGTCATGCGGTTGTTTGATAATACATTTGTAAGCTCAAGCGTGTTCATTCTTGTTCAGAACAAATGATGGTTTCCACGTCAATGATCTTGGTGTGAGAAGTAGCGTAGTTATTTATAAATTCTCTGGTTGCAGCTCCACGAACAAAAATTGTGGTAAATTTTGATAGAGTTTTTATAAGATCTTCGTCCATACGCTTAAGTTCGAGATTACCAAATTTACTTATTTGTTCAGTACATCCTGTACTAGATGTGGGGTACTTGAAAATTATTTCTTTCGCAAAAGACTTATTTTGCGCAGCGAATCCCGCAAAAGAAACTCTTTTTAAAAAGGTGAAGGGTCCTCCGGAAAAGAACTCCGCATTTACTAAACAGTAGCTCATTATAGATCACGTATTAAGGGTCGGTCTTGAGTGAAATTAAGTTCGAAGAACGGTTAGCCGGCCTTATATAGGTTTTTTTAGAAGCTGGTATATACATTTTTATCTTTACCTATATCAAGGCTGCTATCATATTCTGCATATACAATACATGTCACTGTGTTTTTTAGTGCTTCCTTAAACCTTCCTTCAATTCTCACCGTTCCCTGATTCAATAGATTTCCACATGCTGAATTATACGAGAGATCTGTCGTTAAATCAAAAGCAAGTAGAAAACACCCGTTGTCAAAGAATTTTTTTGAAATTTGGTGGCCTTTATCGAAATAATGTATACCGGTTCCTTTAAACAGCGTAATATATCCTCGAGTGCTAGCAGGATTTTCTTTTGAATAATCAAATTCTAGCGGTTGATTTGGCACCTGTACCCCGTTCACTGATAAGTTAAACCTGGTGATATTGTTGTGCTTAAAGTTGTAAGAATTTTTTGTTCGTTTTCCGCTATATGCGTCGTTGTCAACCATGCCAAAGACTAGTAGATTTGGTAATTGTCCTATAACCACATTGTCCAGTGATAATGTAAATGTATTTGCGGGTATTGTATAAGTCTTAACTTCAACTCATTTATACGGATATATAGCGTTGGAGCGTTGGAGAACAGCTTCATGAGCCAGCAAGATGTTAGGATTAATAGTTACATGATTCATATACATAGTTGCTTCTACTATTTTAACTCGTGGAGAATTGTCATCATTTTTTGACCAGAGGTAAAATTCCGGTTTTTCGAGTGATAAGACTATCCGTAAATCAACACCGTTCATTAATAATTTATCTTGATTAAACATATCGCCGTGAATCTTTCCCATCAGCTCAACAACATTACTTTTATCAAACAGATTTTGTCTTGCCAAATAACCTTCATTTAGCTCAGGGCTTTCAACAACTTCCATATTATTTTGATCGAGATACCAGCCAACCGATTCCAAATGTGTTGAAGCGGCATCTTTTCCGTAATTTAATAAATTCTCAATATAGTCTCTATAGTTGTAATTGTTATCTGTTTGTGTAATCGGTTTTCCATTTAGATAAATTGTACATTGGCGGAAAAGTGAGTGGAGTATGTTATTTACAAGGCCGGGGCCTTCATCACGAACAGTGTCTTTAGTCTTATCTGGTTTCGTTATTTCGATATCTTCGCCTGTGTAAAGTACTTCTTTTCCATCCTTGATTTTAACTAACTGTAGTTTCAAACGAAGGTATATGCTTGATAAGTCTCGATATGTGTCACCATGTCCTAGCGATACAAATTCGAGCACCGATGAGTTATCTAGAGAAGCTATAGGTTTATAAGATACCTCTTCAGTTTTTATGATGCTGCTTTGTACAGGTGGTGTAGAGAAAAGGTCTAACTCAGATTTCATGCATTCTTTGTATGACGGCATGTTGTCTATTTATCAAAAATATCTAACACACGTTTACGTATCTTACGTTTACCTTTAATAGATGCTCTTTTAGCTGTCCTTTTTGTCTGTGTCTTACGTCTGCTTTTAATAGATGTTCTTTTAGCTGTCTTTTTTGTTTTTGAACCTCTTTTTACGGAATTTTTTTGATCCTGAACGCTTTTTACGTTTAGAAGCTGGAGCTAAATGTAAAGCTGTAAAAGGGTTGTGCCTTTTTATAAGCATGCGATTGCTTCTTCCTGCACCACCCATGCTCTCAAACAGCTTATTTATACCTTTCTGTGATAGTTCTTCGGCAGCTGCTTTTCCATGTTCTTTTAAAATATCTGTTAAAGGCTTGCTACCTGCTTCTTCTAAAATAGCTTTTCCTGTTTTAATTACCTGCTGCTTCAAAGCCTTTGCCCCCGATGTAACCAATGGCTGTAAATATCGCAATAGTCCGCTGAAAAAACTACCAATTCCTCTTCCACGCTGGTAAATAAGAGGAGATCGATATAATTCTCCAATATCCGCTAAACCACCGCCACTTTGAATGGAATAATATTTAGTATAATATGAACTCATTTTCGAAGCTATACAAAATGCTCTTAACTTTGCACTATGTTAAACTGACTGTTGTATGAGTATTTATAGTTTATTTTCTTTTAAAATGGAGCATTATATATGTCGGAATATAGTCTGGCTTGAAATCAATTAGCTCCCCTTGTTGATTAGTTATCTTTATAGAAATACTTTCGATAAAAGTTTTTTCAATAGGACAGTAATCTACGTGTTGAAATTTTATTGTATTTTCACATTCTTTTAAAGGTATTATACGTAAGTATCGCACTAACTGATCACCTATAACTCTTGGCTGAATAATATCAGTGTAGACGTAAATTATATATTTTTCATAACAATCCTTTCCTGATTGCTGAGACTCTTGCGGTAACCTTAGTGCCAAGTCCGTAACTGATCTTTCCAATCTATTAAGTGTGTCTATTATTGACATATGCTCCTGACGTAATCCAGCTGTATTAAAAGATTCTTTTATTTCTGACAATATGGCATCAGGTTCACGCTTATTTTCAGGTGTTTGGAGAAATATATCCGTAAAGAAGTTGGACAGGTTGTCTATATTAGTATCAATAGGCACTGGTGTAGTTAAATATTCACCGGAACTTTGCTTTTCGTATGGAACATCTAAAATATTGCTACCTTTAACAATTTTTCGCTGTACGGATGGTTTAGCACTAATCGAATCTTTGCTTAATCTATTCAAGATGTTAAAAATAGTATCCTTAATCTGAATAATTATCTTTTGTTTTTCTTGCTCACTAAGGGTTTGATCATCAAAGTGTACATTTGATATAAAAAGCGTAATAAGATCTCTAACATTAAGATGGGATGGTAGTGGTTTTTTTATTTTGATTGTGACTCCCAAATCTTCCAACCGCAGTTCAAATACATCATGTACCCTTTTGCCACCAGTATTTTTTTCCGTCTCACGAGCTCTTTTGATGCTAAGTGCTGGATGTGTGTAATTGTCTATCGAATCTTGTATGATAGAATACTTTCTCTTGTGTCTAGGAATTTGTCCAAATACGTCATCAACAAAGGCTTCAACTGACTCATAGCTTTTATATTTTAAAACAACATTTTCTGAAGCCCTTTTACCCTGATATATGTGTAATGTAAACTCGTCTGGATCCTGTTTGTAGCTTACTTCAGGTATAACTCCATCAAAAAAGTCAGCCTCTAACCGATCCCACATCTTTTTCTTAACATCATCCAAGTACATGGTATACCATGACGGTGAAATAGCGTTATAAAATGTTAGTAGGAATGCAGAAAAATTTACTTGACCTGCTCTGTAACTAGCTTGCTCAAGACTTTCTTTAGTCCACTCAAGTTTAACGGTTTCATTTATTTTGATGCTAAGTGATTTGATTTCGTTTCTATGCTGCTCTCTTATTTCTTTCAACGGATCAGACGCATCACGCCTTACCCTTTTAGCATTACTCTGATTTACTTCTTCAGTTGTATTTCGCTTCGCTCCTCCTTTTATGGCCTGGTAGGGCAATGAAATTTCAGTTATTCCAACACACCAGTCATCAGTAAACTTGCACGGTCTAGCTAGTGCATTTGTAAAAGCCGATAGTGTATATTCGGGATAAAGCTGCATGGAGTTATTACTTAAAAGACAAACGTAAAAGTCATTATCTTCTATATCCACAGGCATTATTAAATTCTTTTCCAATCAACGCGCAGTAGACTTATTATTTTTACAGGCTTTCCCAAGCAATTGCTGGTACGCTAGCACTTCTGGCTTTTGCTGCGTTTATTAGGCGGTCACTTTGTCGGACAACTTTCTTAACTGGCAACGAAAGCATATATTGACTCGGGTCTAGCAGAGACGGCTTTAATATAGATTGTTTTCTGGATGGCTTTCCACCTTTGTCGCCCGTAGTACTTTCCGTATCGAATACTTCTAATATGTTCGCGGCTTCATCTATACTCATGTCTACAGGTACAGTGTACTGCGTTAAACCATCCTCAGCCGTGATCACTTTATAATCTTTATCGCGAGACTTATCTTTAGAAGCCGTCTTAGGTATTTTTGAAGGTGGTTTCAGACTTTTCCCTATACCACTGGCTGACAAGCGGCGTTTGGAAGCAGGCGATAACGGTTGTCTTGGTGGTGATATTTCAGCCAGTTCGAAGAAATCCTCTTCCATTCTTTCAGGTGTATTTTCTTTTAACGGTGATGTTTGTGTTGATATTTCATCTTTAAAAATAAATTTAGTTTGAGTAGCGCTATCCCGCAAGCTTTTCTGTTTCATAGGCTTTTCTGGTAGCATGCGATTATTTGTTTTTTCATCTGTCACTCGCGTAGCTTTTCGTCTTAAGTTTGAAAATTTTATTAATTCATTTCGGTAATTATACCATTTTTCCCTATCAGATAAAATCTTATTTTTTAATATTTTATCCATAGCTTATCGAACCTAGATTGATTCACGGAATCCTCAATCTCGTTTTTCAATTTTTCGTAAACTTCTGGTGAAAGAAGTAACATTTTATTAAGATTATTATTTCTAAGCATATTTCTCGATTAATGATCCAATTACACCTGATAATACACTTCCTAACAGCACTGGTAAAAAGCCTCCACGCTGTATCAGTATTTTACGTTGTCTGGGTACAGATCTTTTTGCAACAACTAGTTTTCGTAAATCCTTTTTATACTTACAGAGCGAATTATATATCTTTCCGCGAGGGATATGGTTTCCCTTCAAAGTATTAAGAGTAATTTCACAAAGAGTTTTTATGACTTCGGGGTCAGCATTTTTAATAATGGCTTGCCTTAATTTTGGTCTCGCTGTTCTAAGAACATATAGCATATGCTTGTTGTCCCTTAACCGTTTCATTCGTGACACCATTTTTACCGATTAATGGTGGGCAAAAACAAGTTGTAAATGTCTTATTAAAAATATCAGTACGGAATCTTAATACCTCGTTGATATCTTGAGTGGAATCTATCAGTAAATATCCGTGTGGCATCTGTGTAATCTCTTTATATATTTTTAGCAGCTCTGAACTATTTTCTGGATAAATCTGTCTCGCTAAATGGATAAACTGACTTTTATCTCGAGGGTTTTTAAACACAACAAGGTATTTACAGTTAAGTGATATATCTCGGCAAAACTTACCCTGGTGAAATACATTTTGTGTTACAAGGATTGCTGAAAGATTGCGATGGTGAGAGCCTTTTGTAAAGAGTTCACATACTTGTCTGCTAAAAGCATTTAACATCATATCATCCAGTACAATTAATGTAGGTTCCTGTGTATAATTTACAAACTCTTCAGGGATGCTATCAATAAATTCGATGTTATTGAATGTCGTATCTGAAGGCAGAGCCACATGTTCTGTATTGCACCATATAACTCTTGTTATTTGTGGCCGTGTTAAAAATATATTATTGAGAAGGTTTTTTATAAATGTTGTTTTCCCACAACCTGAAGGTCCAGCAACCATCATTGTAAACGGGTGTTTGAACGCGATCATTTTCACTGCAAAAAACAAAAGTTCTTAACAACAGGTCTTTTGTATATAAACCCCCACATTTTGTAAAAAGGTGCTTATATAATCTTTCAAGAATGAGCAGAAGACAAATTATTAATGAACTACATAGGCCAGCCCGCAAAAACTTTAAACGTCGTCGTGTAACGATTAAAGGCAAAGATGACCTGTGGCAGGCAGACTTAGTTGATATGCGTTTATATGCTCAAGAAAATCAGAACTTTAGCTTTTTGTTAACTGTAATTGATACATTTTCTAAATACGCATGGGCTTTACCAATTAAAGACAAAAGTGGGATAGAAGTCACTAGAGCAATGCAGTTAATTTTCAATCAGGGTCGTATTCCAAGAAACTTGCAGACAGATGATGGAAAAGAGTTCTACAACAAGTCGTTTAAGCGTTTGACGGGTAAATATGATGTTAATCATTATGCAACTTATAGTTCATTAAAGGCGTCAATTGTAGAAAGATTTAATAGAACGCTGAAAAATATTATGTGGAAAGAGTTTAGTATGAATGGTAATTATCACTGGATAAGTATGTTGGACAGGTTAACAAAAAAGTATAACCGCACAAAGCATCGAACTATTAAGATGAGACCTATAGACGTAGGCCCCGTTGATGAGGTTCCTCTATTGCTAACTGTGTATAAAGAGCCAAAAACAAAATCACGTCCAAAGTACAAAGTGGGAGACTTTGTTCGTATAAGTAGAAACAAACATGTTTTTGAAAAAGGCTACATCCCAAACTGGTCTACAGAAATTTTCAAAATAAAAGAAGTAAAAAACACTTATCCAGTAACTTACATTCTTGAAGACTATCAGGGAGTTATAATACAGGGCGGATTTTACCAGCTCGAGCTATCTCCAGTCAAATATCCTGATACCTACCTTGTAGAAAAAGTTTTAAAAAGACGAGGTGGTAAAGTTTATGTGAAATGGCTTGGTTTTCCACAAAAGCACAACACATGGATTAATATAAGAGACGTTTTATAAACAGCCTTTATTGCAGTCACAATGCTGATCTTAAAGCGTGAATCTGATCGGTTAAAGACATTTAAGAATTTAACTTTGGATGACAGGAAATCACACAAGCTAGCAAGGAGCGGCTTCTTTTACACCAACCTCAAAGACATAGCAAAATGTTATTTTTGCTGTATGGAAATGAGTGCATTAAATTGTCCTGAAGATGTTGAGGCCGAACATTTTCGACGTTCACCTAATTGTATCTATGCCAACGGTAGGGACGTATGCGGACCGTATAATAGCCCGCAACCACCATCAGCATGCACGAAGTGGGCTTTAAACACATTAAAAGTTTTAGCTGGAGCGTTAATTTTGTTTGGCTTATGTTGTGAAATTTACTATTTTTACGAACAGTTTGCACGGGAGGTATAAAAAAAAAAACATGTGCGTATGCGTATGTATATGTATGTGTGTGTGAGCATGCTGACGTTATGCACATCAAGTATGAAAAAACAAGTAAGATTCCAAACCCTGCCTGAAGTCAGATATTTACATGTATGGAGTTACGCCTATCAAAATGCACGCAAGGGACCGTGGATCACTTACGGATTGGATCGAAGCAGATTTAAGGTGCGCATTATGCAATGTAGTTTAATTTTAAGCTCCATTCTTCGTCACTCACACAGATGCAGAATCTTTATCGAGCGATTTAAAACTGTAAAAACAAATAGCAAAAAAATAAAAATATCTTTATCGAATTCGACTTTTTATTTGAATAGCCCCATCCTTTCTCACTGCCGCCTTATCGAAAGGCACATTATCCACCCGCACTATTCATATCCAATATTCCGCAGTCTATCTTTACTGACCTTCAATAAAAGGCATCTCAGCCGAATTAGTTTGTTTTTTACTCAAGCAACCCGTTTCTTTTAGCTCACCTTCACCCACATTCGTGTCGTTCACAACATCAAGTTCACTGACTGCCGCCGATCTTTTCTTGTTTTGCAGCTCTTTATCATACGCCGCCAGTATTGAACGTCACAAGTATCAAGAACCCTTGCATAAGCAGTATCAGAACTTGCTCTTTGCCATCTTTCCTTAATCTTTTTTCCTTTACATAAAAAATATTCAGAAAATAAAGTCACCCACATGTCTCGCAGTTTCAATTCAGGTAGATTTAAAATTCTATGCAAAAAGAAACAACAACTCGTGACCGCATCGCGGTCAAGTTCAAGTTTTAAAACTCGTATGGAAAAATGACGTTGAAGAAGTGTGACTAACTGATCAAAGCTTGTTTGGAGTGGAAGAAAAAATTAACGGAATATAAAAAAAAGAGGCGCGATAACCGCTGAAGATGTGACGACAACGATACAGGTTTTAAACCATGCATGCTTGCTACATATGATCGCAAGATTTTGTGCTTTAGTTATCTGCTCGCCTGGTAGTGCAATTTTATAAAACTTTACTATGCTTGTACGTAAACCGCCTATAGTACATCTGCTTGCACCCACTAGGCTCAGCCACCCTAGCAACTGGACCTTTCCAAAACAGTACCCATCTCCCGTCCTTGTCATAGACAGCACCAGCTCTCTCCTTTCAACTAACAGACGGCATCAAGATAACTCGGTATCAAGTCAGCTTTTTTTATTTTTGCCCCCAATGCTTGCGACAGGGACCCATCTACCGTCCTTACCACAGACAGCACCAGCTCTCTCCTTCCAGCCAACATCCTGCAACAACACAACTCGGTATCAAGTCAGCTTTTTTTATTTTTGCCTCCCAATGCCTACGACAGGGACCCATCTACCGTCTTTACCACAGACAGCACCAGCCTCTCCTTCCAACCAACATCCTGCAACAACACAACTCGGTGGCAACTCAACCTTTTTATTTTTAGCCCCCAATGGTTGCGAGAGGGACGTGTCTATCCTACTCCCTCCTCAACAACTTCTTATCGGTGGTGGGAACCGTATTGCAGAAAACCCGCGAGAGGGATACTCGTCGCAGTTGTCTCTATCGGACGCAATGTAAAAAGTATAGGGAGGTGGTACCCTTACTACTTAAGTATATTCTAATTAGTATCTTATTGGAGAGTGGACCAAACCAACAAGATCAGGTAAATTAAAACAAAAAAATACAAATAGGTAAGAAATTCGTGAAAATACAAATATATAAAGAACCTGATATCAAAAACAAAAGTAATTTTAATGGGAAAAATGATACCTATTTACACATAGTCAAATTTATTTTCAAGTCATTGGAAAAAATATATAAGCATGATTGGACTGGATAGGTTAGACGATATATTCTTTGGAAGTAAAAGAATAAAAAAAAAAACAACGGGAAATAGAAAGTTAAAGTTAGCACAATAAGAAATGTAATTAACCAATACATAAAGTGAAATAATGAGTACTATAATAAAATACCTTAAGGCTTAGAAGCTAAGAAAGATTGACAATTTGTATGTAAAAAGGAAATCAACCTAGTGTAGTATTAGTACCAATTTTAGCAGTAGCACAATGAGGGAAGTAACTATGGTAACAGAGATATAAAAAAAAACAGGTACTTAGAAGAAAGTAATAGGAAGCAGAAGAAAGCAATTTTATATGGAGACCTGGGCTATTTAACTCGTATACATATGGTTGCGAAATTTGTAAGTGAAGCCTGCAAAGAATAGTTAAACAAGGCAACAATTGGTTAACAATAAGGAGATACTAGACTACAGTTTACTGTTTCTCTGTAATATAATATATGTACTACAAATATGAATTTCACAAAAAAAATATATGAATATATATTTCTTTAAGTACGGGTGGACTCTCAGTATAATTGAGAGAACTCCATCGTTCTAGAAAGAACATCAATAGAAGATAAATAATATTATTACAAATATTTATTATCAATTCACCTCATGGCAACTAAATAATCGAGAACAATTCTAAAGTGTTAATTTTCTGGACAAAAAATATCTTCATAAAACTTTAAATATACGAGCGACGTTTTTTTGTTTAAGTAATAAAATTAGAGAAAGCGATTACATGTATTCTTATTGAATGTTAAAGTATATAAATGTCGCCAAAAATGTTCTGGTGGAACTAGGATCTGGAATCGGTGATTCAATGAGAATCAAAATGCTAATATAGTAATGATAACTCCGATTATTGAAAAAGTTGATGACATGCGAATCGCAAAATTTTGCATTACAAAATATAAATATATAACTGACTTAATTTCAAAGTTGTGTTAAAAAGCGTAAAAACTATTAACTATATAAAAAGTGAAAAAAATATAGAAGAATTAAGTAAAGTAGCATCACGATCCAAAAAATTATCTATAGCGCCTCTGACACTAATAATAATTTTTTTTTATGTATATATGATTCTTTATTAAACACGTTATAAAATGACTCTTAATATAGAAAAAAACGAAAATATGTAATATGTGGCTCTGAAAACAGAAAACAAGGGCTTTAACTATACTAGATCTAAAAGGTCGCAAACGGCTCAAACAATCCAAAAAGAAACTTGACAAAAGGTATGAAGCCTAAAACTAGACATCGCACACAAAAACACAAAAGCTATTTTCGTGTTTCTGATCGGGAGGATGATACATGAAGAATGTGGTGATTTATTCGGGATCTCCGATCATCAGTGAAACACATAGGCTACTTTCTTATGTTTTCATTTTATTTTTTATTTTTGTTATTTTTGTTATGGCCCGACGTTTCGACTCTTGCTGTGAGTCCTTTTCTGAGGCCTTATTGAGTCAAATATGCGATGGTTAATTTAATAAACTATTGTGGAGAACAAATACACGAGTAAAACACAACGATAAATAAATTAAACATAGAAAAACGCGGAAGTTACACTGAATTAAACATATTAATAAATATTAACACAGAAAAACGATACCGAAAAGAAATTAAAATTAAACAATATAAAAGTTAGACGAGTGAGGTGATGATAATATAATATATGTTTCTGTAATATTATCGTCACCTCACTAGTCTAACTTTTATATTGTTTAATTTTAATTTCTTTTCCGTATCGTTTTTCTGTGTTAATATTTATTAATATGTTTAATTCAGTGTAACTTCCGCGTTTTTCTATGTTTAATTTATTTATCGTTGTGTTTTACTCGTGTATTTGTTCTCCACAATAGTTTACTAAATTAACCATCGCATATTTCACTCAATAAGCCCTCAGAAAAGGACTCACAGCAAGAGTCGAAACGTCGGGCCATAACAAAAATAACAAAAATAAAAAATAAAATGAAAACATAAGAAAGTAGCCTATGTTTTTCACTGATGATCGGAGATCCCTAATAAATCACCACATTCTTCAAAAACACAAAAGAATAAAAAACAAAAGTAAAAGGTAAATGTAAAAATTTTCACAATAATTTTGAAATAAAGTTTTAATGCCAAAGTAGAAGTTATACTAAATTTAATTTAAAAGTGTGCCTATATCTACAGATAAGTTGCAGTTAAAAGAAGAGTCCCCAGTGAAAAATCAACCAAATAATTAACAAGATTTTTTTTTTTTTTTTTAAACGACCGAATGAGGAATTTAGAATTTAGAAACGAATATTTTTATTTAATGACACTGATACTGTTATCGAGTCCCGCGATAGCAGCCTGTATTATCATAGACTTCCACAAACTGCCCTCGTTATCCCTCCAGCTTAGCATCTCTAACGGAGCGGTTGTCTTTCCCACAGCAAGTGCAACGATTCCTAAGCGGGGAAAAGACCCATGGGCTAGTGTTTCAAATGCTATGACTTGCTGTCACCAGCGAAAGACAAGGGCTCCGTCCTTCACCGACGATAGTGGTTGCCATGTGCAGTTGAATGTGTATGCGTTTGTTGCCATATATTCCAGACGTAAACGTCTTTTCAATCTGTCAACGAAATGGCGCTTAAGTGCTTGTGCGTGATGTTGAGGGTCAGTGTTCTGATTTCCATCTCCGGCTCTGATGTAGTACAAGTGAATTATAGATTTGGCCAGTGTCAACACAAAGCTAATCAAACAGTTTACCCGATTACTAACCTTTGGTCCCAACAGAAACGATGTCCTAGTAATGCCGAAATTCGGGTAGATCAACTGACACATATCGCGAACCAGTTCCATTAAACTCTGCAAAGCTGGACAAGTGAAGAAACTGTGAAACAAGGTGCCTTCACCAGAACAAACTGTGCAGATCCTCTTAATCCGCCGGTCGATATGCGACAACTTATTAGGATGCATAAGATTGCGATGCAGCAATTTGAATGATACAACAGCATCTTTGTAACTAGAAGGATAACTGTAGACTACTCTGCAAGTTGTCCCTGCCATCACGCCCATATTCACCCCGAGGTGTGTTCGCCATTTGTTGTATCCTGTATACTCCGGAGAACTTATTGACATAAACACGTCACGGAGCACACGTGTTGTAAATGTGCTGAAAGGTGTGTGAGGTGGTCTGTTCAGAACGAAAGCATCTTCCAACTTAGTTCCAGGGTCACTGGTCCCAAGTTGGCGAAATCTCTCCCGCGAAGAAGTAGCCAGGTCGTGTAGTTGTGGGGTTTTGGTGTTTATTCGACAGTTTCCAGATATATCAATGATATCTCCGAGAACTGTCAGTGTATGCGTGTCAGCTTCAAAACCTCGAGCATTACTGAACACTGAATCTATTAATTCAGGATTAAACCTTATTGGAATCGACGCGAATTGCGTGTACCCTAGAGAATTCCACTTTAGGTGAAATGCTGGCCTCATTCTGCCCCAGGTTTGAATGGTTGAGATTAGATCCTGTGTCTAGTCAAGAGGATAGGGTGGTCGAATAGAGACCAGGTAGTAATACTCCCCTATGCCGATCCCTCCCAATACATTCACCTGCAGCTGAGAAATCAAGGTGTCTCTCTGGCAAAACACTCGTTGGATGCACGCACTTGGAGACACCTTTATTCCACAATCAAATTAGTGAGACCTAATCCACCTAGCTTGACTGGCAGGCAGAGCGTGCCTTCAGCACCCTATCGTCTTCCGCACCAGAAGGCGTCTATCGCTTTTGCCTGAAGAAGACTTACGAAGCCTTCATCAAACGTCTCAGACTTTAAAAGATGAACGATTGATGAGGTAATCAAATAGTTTATCACGACTGAACTTCCCATAAAGGATAAAAGAAATAGTCGAAATACGCCATGAAATTACAGCTCTAAAGAATTTCTCAAGAGCGATGCGGGTATTATTTGATTTACTCTCGCGTCCCACACCTAAATACTTCAGGCAAATTTTAGTGCATCGGATGTTCATTGGAGTATCTGTACGATCTCTCCACCTTCCACACCACAAGCCTTCACTCTTGCTAAGATTGATTTTAGCGCCAGCTTTACGTTCGTACTGTTCGAAAACACCACGAGCGACTGGAAAATATTCATCTGTTGTCATGAAAATTGAAAGGTCATCCGCATATATCAACATAAGAGGCCTCACATTGGTATATGGTAGATGCATTGAATATTGAATATATTGAAGATTTACCAGTAGCGGCTCCAACGAAAGATCATAAAGCATATCTGACAATGGACAGCCCTGTCTTACACCTCGATGAAACGAGTTAGGAGACAGAGCTTGTCCTGGATGCTAAATCAAAAGCGCTGAATCTCCACACAGTTTCCCGATGATATCGAGCCACCTGGGCGGGAACCCAAATGCCTCGAGAGCAGTCAGGAGACACTCGTGCTAGACGCTATCAAAAGCCTTTTGCTGGTCAAGTGTAATCATGGCCATTTGTGTACCTGTCTGTTCATGGTAGGCAAACAAATGTTTGGCTACCGTGATGTTTTCGTAGATACTACGACGAGAACCGAAGCAATCACTGAGAGGAGTATCGCCGCTAATGCTTTTCGGAAGATTTTGTAGTCCACATTGCATAGAGTTACTGGCGTCCAGTTCCCCGTCCTCTCCAAAACTCCTATCTTGGGACTCAATCGCATAACAGACCTCCTCCAACTCGAGGTAAAGTCTGAATGTGTTTCACCCGTCGAATTGAAGACTTCAAAAAGGTCAGGAGTTAATAAATCTCTGAAACGTATGAAGAATTCTGGAGGCAAGCCGTCATAACCAGGTGAAGTGTGTCGCCTTAGATCCTTTGTCACAGCGATCATATCCTCCGTTGTGATTACTGTATTCAGGAGCACCTTACTGTCTCCAGAGAAAGTGGGAAAATTCTCAAGAAATTCATGAGTGATTGAGGATGTTATCGACGTAGATTCAGAGTAGAGACTACTGTAGTAGTCTCGAATAAATTCTGAGAGCTGTTGTCCGTTGCGGACTTGTCCAGATTCATCAACTATCGATTCGACTTCACAAGAAGCAGTACGTCGTCTAGTTGCTTGAAAGAAGTACTCGTTTGGAGAATCCCCTTCGCTCAGTTAACCTGATTGGCTGCGCAGCACAAACTCCAAGCTGTGCTTGTAAGTTTGTGCTGCCAAGCGTTCCTTTATTCCGTTGAAGTAAAGAATCAACTCCGGCTAAGTTGGGAGAAGAGCTGCCGCCCGAGGTACTTCGGCCCACAAGCTGGAAGCTTGATACCTACTTCTATTGAAATTCGTTTCAATAAAAGATCGAATTTAGAGCTTCCCAGCATCCCACCATTGACAAAGAAAAGGAAAGTCAGCTTTCCTCTCTTGCCAATCGTGCCAGAATTCCATAAATTCATTGATGAACTGCTTGGCATTCAACAAATAGTTGTTGAATATCCAGTATGCAATTCTTCTTTCAACTAGAGTGCTGGTTGTCACTACAAGAAGATAATCGCTAACGGAACACACTTCATGAGTGACACCAACGGAATGTTCTAGTATTCCAGGTAAGACGTAATGTCTATCAATTTGGGAGCCTGTGTATGATCTTGTCGGAGGATGCATCCAACGATAGATGTCAACAAGTCTGAAAACACGGACAAAATTCCTCAATCGGGTAGCATTGACGGAGTTGAGCTCAGCTCCGGAATGCCGATTAAGCGTGCAGCTGAAATCACCTCCGGGGATAGTTTCGCCTCTAAAATTCACCAGACATGATTGCACTCTATCAAGAACTTGTCTAGTAATGTCCTGGACTAGAGGAAGGTACACGTTTACTACCTTGATAAGTTTGTCTTGAACGACAAATTCTAAGGAAGAATCGAAACCTAGATATCTGTATAGCAGGATACAATGATTGCCCCCCAGAGCCTCGGCGAGGCGCAGGTGTGGCAAACATTGCATAGCCAGTGTGCACGTAAGCAAAACGCTCAAGTTGTGTATAAGTGCCTTGGGTGAAATTCGTCTCCTGCAGAAGTGTAATGTCTATATCGAACATTTTGACATGTTCGATAGTACTATGTGGTCACCCCCGGTGTGAAAAGACGCTATCTTACACATCAAAGAGCTAAGAAGCTCAACCGATGATGGGACGACTTCTACTGACGAGGGGAATCGGCCAAGCGATGCTCTTGAATCAGCTCCTCCCACTTCCAATGAAGTCGATCTAACCGAGCTGCATCGTTGTACTTTCTCTTCTTCTTGCACTCCTGTGGTACGAGTTGAAGTTGAGGAAGTAACAACTCTGGCCTGTCCAGCTCCTTTACAAGAATACTCCCGATTTTATCTGAATTCTTCTTGTGCTTGAGCTGGGCAAGAATTTCGGAGATCTTCTCCCTAGGAATGGTTTCCATACCCTTCGAGTCTTCAAATTGGCCACCAGTCGAAATGGTGCTACCACACGATTCGTAGCCACAGAAGCTCGAGGGACCAGTTTCTTCCAAACCGGTCATTTTGCAGTCCGAAAGCTGTTCGAGAGATGCTTCCGCCTCTCTCACAACAACCTTCGAACCGCGAACTCCACTATCGTGCTCCTCCGAGTGGGGCCGCTTTGATGTGACCGGCTTTGCTGGCTCTGGAGGAAGCAGCATCGCTCAGTCCACCTTATTTCTTCTCATCGTCCTCCTTTTTCTACCTACTAGGCTAATAGACTCCGCTTTCACGTGCTGACGTGGCGCCGTTTACAGCCGTAATTGTGTTTGCCTCTATGACCACTTCAGGCACTTTAACCACTGGCTGCTCAAAAATAGCAGGTTGAGTGCTGGCCGAAGATTCCTCCTCCAGAGCCACTACTGTAACAGTGGTTTCCTTCGAGGCAACTCTCGGTTCAGCCTTCTTCCCGCTTCTCTTGGGGCAGTCAGCAATAAAATGCCCTACCAATGGTAAGCAGGGCATTTCGTTTCGGTGCCCAAGTATATCCAGTATTTCGAACCGGATATGTTCAGGTAGAAGCCTGGCGGAAGCGTACATCCCTTATTCAAGGTAATGGATGCTTCCCGGCTGGTACCGAAAATACCCTGACCGAGACCCTAGTCCACAATTTTAATTGGAATGGAGCCTTTCCATGAATCTTCCCGAATCTCCCAAGGAAATTCGCGAGGGTTTCATGTTGGGCTCGCATAAGGACCCGCGAAAACACGACTTTCGTGGGCCTTCCCAGAGTGGGAACGGTATATGGTGTCTACCCTCGACCGCGATGCCCTCAAGTATAAGCTTGGTAGCGCTTTCGAGGGTCGTGGTATACACCTCAACCATTCCCCCAGTTATTATCCCTATGGAGAATAGCTGCTCACAAGAGATGACGCGGAAGATTGCCTTCAGGTATGCAGTTTGAGGACATCCCCTGATATGCTCCAACTGCATCGCGTAGCTCTCGTCTGGCCACCTCCCGTCGAAAAAGCCCTGGAGACCTGCACTGGTCTTGGGCCGAGGATTACCTACGTCCAGTGGCGCTGGACGAGGAGTGATACCTTTACCTATAATTTCGATTGATGTATCTTTTTTGGAAATGGCACTTACCTGCTGAGCATAAGATGTCCCTGCAACTAAAGTTGAAGAGTGTAGTACCGCTGGTGGTGCTGTTGGCGCCACTTGCTTTTTTTCTGGCCAGTTGGCTTTGTGTTGGCCAGTGGTGGCCTTATCACAAGTTCACTGGGCTTTGGTGCTGAAGCCGAAACTGCTTTGACGACTTCCTTCAGCGTTGTACGATCTTGTGGGCCTGAAGCTGTCGTCAGTGCATTTGCTACAGCTGCAGCTACTGATGCTGCAGCAATAGCGGTAGGTTTTAGAGTTGTTTCCCCAGACTCTTTTTGGCCTTTTCAGTGGCCCCTTGTCCATTTTCTTTGGAATAGGAGGAAGAGGGTTTATTATTCTTCTAGCTCCTTTATTTTGATTTGAGGGGAGTATCCATCCCCCAAGAATCACTGATACTCTCACTCATTTTGAGTGAGGCAGCAATGATTTATATCGTTGCTTTTATTATAATTTTTTTTTTTTTTGTTAATTTTGTAATTAAAAATAATTTTGTTTCGCATTTTTATAAATTATTACCTTCAAAATTAATTTAGACTGTAAATTTTTCCACGGCTTCCATAATAATAAAATATTTGCTGGATGATATACATAAGATTTACAATCTTTTGTTGTATAATTAGAAGATGGCGCTAGATAAAGCTATAAACAAAATGATGGAGAGAAAAGAATACAAACTAAAAATATTAATAACTAAGGGTGTAAAAAAAAATTAGAGCAAAATGAAGAAAACAAAATATATATGAAACATAATATGAATAATTAAACAAAAGTACAAGTAATCACAAATAAGTTTATGCTATTTTTCCAATACAGAGGGACAGTGGCGAAAATATAAAGAAATAGATAAAATCAAGTTAAGTGGGTGTTAGTAAGCTTTTTGAATGCATTGACAGTGCCCGCAGCTTGAATATTAAGAGGAAGACAATTCCATAAGCGAGCTACTTGGACAAGGTAACAACTTTCCATTACTATTTCATAGAAGCGCGGTAGAACTAGGTTTTTATTGCGTCGGGAGGACGTGAATTTGAACACTTACTGGAGATAATCCGGCTTTTTCAACTGAAGCAAGTTATGCAAGAATATCAATTTTCTTTTATTTAAATACGACATCAGTGAACAACCGACCAAACGATGCCGAAGATGTGAGACATGGTCGAAACTTCTTAATCCATGTATGAACCGGATGCAGTCATTGAAGGCTACCTCCAACTTGCGTGCACATGAGCTTTCCAATCTAGGAAAAATCAAACTGCCGAAAAAGAAATGTGGCAGAATCAAAGTTTTATATAATTTACAACGTGCGTTACTTGATAGAATGTTAGCTGAAACCCATACTCGTCGCAATACTGCATAAATTATTCTAATCGTCGCACTAAGGTTGTCACAACACTTCATATTACAGTGAAGGATGAACCCTAGATTGGACACCTTACTAGGACTAGGCAGTGGTATACCGTTTAGAGTAACCCGAGGAATATCAATTTCGTCACAGGTTGGATTATAGAATGTTATACTCTGTGATTTCCCTGGGTTCAGTAAATAATTATTACGCTTAGACCAGTTATATATCCTATCCAGGTCAGCATTTATACATGCGATACAATCCTCGAGAAGAGCGATTGCTCTGCTTAGATAAATCTGTACGTCGTCAGCATAAAGATGGAATTGGACATCGCAAACTACATCTGGAAGATCATTTATGAAAAAGCTAAATAGTAGTGGACCCAGTATTGAACCTTGAGGAACACAACGCGAGTAGTAAGGGGCTAACCTCCCGTACAAAATGCATGAGGTGTCCTAGAGACAACAAATCACCATTGAGGTGGGTCCTAACTAGCCCGTGTGTGTGAGTGAGACAAAACAATTTTTGCAAGATGGTTGAACTCTTTCACTCCTGCTGCAAGTGAAAATAAAGAACAAATTACGAAGACCATTTAGTTAGTGGGTATGTGGGTGGGAGAAATAAAAAAGAATTTTGCAATAATTTTATTCTTTTCACCCCAGCTGCAAGTGCAGACAAAAAGAATAATGAGGAAGACCATTGAGTTACTGGGGTGTGAGTAAGAAAAAGAATATCTTCTTAAACGAGGCGATTTTTGTTAATCAAAACAAACCGGAGTGGGAAGCAGAAAGAGGCGTAAGAATTGTTCCGGTCATGCTATCATAAATTTACCGATCAGATCTTTTGCCTGCTGTTGGCTGTCCCGAAATTTAGTGGTTTATATTAAAATTTCTGTTTTTTTTGTTTTTTAGAACCGCAGGGGTTAACAATCTATAAAAAGCGAAAGTAGAAACAAGACCTGTTGTGAAGGTATGTGGCGATATAATTTTTGGATAAACAAAAGTCGTGTGGTGTGTAATTTCTGGTTTTTTCTGGTGGTATTTGTGATGTATAAAAAAAAACTGAAATGTATGTAGAAGTCGAGAACCCATAAAAGTGAAAGCGGAAGAACAAGAACTGCTGTAAATTAATAAATGCAACAGGTTTACTGACAGCATCACCAATAAAACAAAAAGAAATTTCACACTTTTTTAAATATTTATGCAAATCGTTTGGACTATTATATACTGAGAGAGAAAAATTAAATTAAATTGATATGTGTTGAATATGGTAGAGAAAATTAAAAAACTATTAATTTAAAAAACTGAAATAAGTTTTATTGAACTTTTTTATAGCAAAGTTTTCATTTTATAAATTCTTTATTAAATCTTTCATAATAAATTTTATTTCTGTGATGAGTGAGTAGTAAGGGTACCACCTCCCTATACTTTTACGTTGCGTCCGATAGGGACAACTGCTACGAGGATCCCACTCGCGGGTTTTCTGCAAGACGGTTCCAACCGCCGAGTAGAAGTTGTTGAGGAGGAAGTAGGATAGACATGTCCCAGTCGCAAGCATTGGGAGGTAAAAACAAAAAAGCTGAGTTGAAACCGAGTTGTGTTGTTGCAGGATGTTGGATGGAAGGTGAGAGCTGGTGCTGCCTGTAACACGGACGGTAGATGGGTCCCTGTCGCAGGCATTGGTGGGCAAAAATAAAAAAAGCTGACTTGATACCGAGTTGTCTGGATGCAGAATGTTGGTTGGACGGAGAGAGCTACTGCTGTTTGTGGTACAGTAAAGTTTTGTTACATACAGCCCTTACAAAAAAGAAATTACGTACATACATACGTACATTGCATATCAGGCATACGTTTGTCCAAATTTCGTACATACATACTTATATTGCCTATCAGATCTACTTTAAAAGAAAATATGTACATACATATGTACATAACTACATTGCATAGCACGTGAAAAAAATCATTGCATGCATGTACATACCTGCGGTACATTATACCATTTTACCTAAAGAATGGCGCGTACATACATATTATTACTGACCTACAGCAATTATTTCCGCATATCAAACAAGTGGAAAAAGAAAGTGAGGTAATACCCCGGCACACAAGAAATCCCACATTGTAATATGACGACCTTGCGCCTGAGGTAAAACAAATGTATGTATGTAGGCGACCAATGACGTGAAGTAGCAATGACCAGCTGTAAGCATTTAGCATAATTTATATTTATGTATGTACGTCTATAAACAAAGTACAAACGTTTAACGAAAATAGTATTTACGGATGATAATGGCCAGCTGTAGATATTGAGCAAAGTGTAATTTATACATATATGCATACGGCGAGCGCTGTGAGGAAATAAATTAAGAGTTTTAGCTTTACTTCCGTAGCAGTTAAGGTTATATTTTTAGTATAAATATTATAACGTTTTTATTAAAAGACTAGTTGCAATCGAAAATCAACACAAGACACATTCAGTTGTTATCATTAGGAGCAAAGCTGTTCAGCTACTCCACTACACCATACTAGGAGCAAAGTTAAATTAGCTACTCCACTACACTAATCATTCCACACCTTGGGAGCAAAGCAATATTAGCTACTCCACTACACTACATATAGGAGCAAAGCTAAATTAGCTACTCCACTACACTACATATAGGAGCAAAGCTAAATTAGCTACTCCACTACACTAAATATAGGAGCAAAGCTAAATTAGCTACTCCACTACACTACATATAGGAGCAAAGCTACATTAGCTACTCCGATATATACCGTTTCAAAAAAGAGCGACATTTCTAATAGTCAATTCAACAAAGTAGGTGCTTGTATGAGAGTACTTGGTTATAATTTGATAACAAGTACTTCAAAAACTCAAACAAGTTTCCTCACAAAGAAACAGTAACAAATTGGCGCAGCCGGTAGGATCAAGGAAGTTAGTTCAACCTACAAATACTTGAAAAACCTTGATCCTCGAACCTACGAGTGCATACGAACATCTAGCTGTTGAATCTGATATCAGAAATACCACGATAGGGCGCTTCTAACCCAGCCAACACACGGAAGAAGCCCCAAACTGCAGTACGAATTCAATAGATAACCTAATTGAAGAAAGAAAAAATACGGCTTAGCAAAACACTACGATAGAGAAGAAACAACAAAGGTTTAAGTAAGTCTTTATAAAAATTGTTAAAAACGAGGCAACAATTATTAGCGAATTCACTTTAGACAGTGTTAAAGTATATCTAACACTTTGAAAAAGAAAAAAAAAAATCGCTGACTCTTCTCGCCCTCTTTTCATTCTTGGAAAAGTAATTCCAATCTAAGTAGCCGTTATTAACTATAAGGGAAAATCTCACACATTCATGCACATTTCTTTGTTTTTTTTTTACAAAAGTCACTAAACTACTTATTCCCTTTTCTTCCCTATTTCTCTCTCTCACAATTACTCGTGGAAACTCGAAGTTTTGGCTTTCATGTCTAAACCTAACAGAAGCTTTTCGTGCTCCGATTTTGAGACGGCAATAAGTTCATTGTCATTTGATAACACTAGCCCTCCGGGAAGCCCTTCAGATAGCCCTATAGTAGAGCAAAATTCCCCCCAATGCAGACCATCCATAAACTGGTATCGCGAACATCGTTCAGGCAAACGTTTCAGAAGGCACATTTTGATTAACTTCCTCATAAGAGACCATAGTTTAAACGATCTAATAACAGAAAAATCGTTAATCACGCCTAATTCAGATAAAGGCACGCCAGATATAATCTAGACTGAACAAATAAACAAAACAAATAAAATGCCAGTGAATTATGAAAAGGTGGTTAAACTAACGGCACAAATGGTGCCCTTATTCTCTGGGGAATTCAGCTCCCACATCCTCAAAGAGTTACAAACTTTTTTAGACTGTTGTAAACAAGTACAGCAATGTCTAGAAGCGAAAGAAAAAGTAGCTTTTATGCAAATTTTCGCCACTAGGTTAAGAGGAAATGCATACCAGCTAATCGCTTCAAGCTCACTCACAATATTTGAAGAGGTTGAAAAATTGCTTTATCGTAATTATTTACCTCGTGAGACATACCATGAGCTGATAAACAGATTAATTACTTGTCGACAATATCCACACGAGTCTTTTAACTCATTCGCCACTAGGCTAAAAGGCCTATTGTTACAATGTAACGAAGCAGCACATAACAAATACGGTGCTGAAAATTTTAACGTGGTGAAACGACAAATAGAGGATTTCGCTATGGCTTCAGTAAAAAGTGGTGCAACTAATCCGCATCTAAGTGCATATCTACTTACCTTGAATGAAGATTCAGTAGACCAGCTCATTCAAAGGGCACTGGATATGGAAAGATTGCAACAAGGACTCTTTCATATCCCACAACCAACTCATTACATTCCTAATACCACAAGCAATTTTCCAATGGAGAACTTTTTAAAGCATAATCCTACAAATTATGCTAATACTTATAATCTCCCTATTCACGAGAGAGTTGCTCCATACCCTTACACCAATGAGATGAGCAAACCCAATATAAAAACGGAATTCAATATACCTCCCATAGGGGAGCCTCTAAAGGTGCCATCAGTGTCTTTTAATACTGATGGGAATCCTACAAATAATTGGCATTCCACTCAAACCAGTTTCACACGAAAACCTTTAGGAAGCCCACCTCTTTGCCAAAATTCTTTGTCTCGACATACAGGAGAAAACATATTCGACAAACAAAAATTGCTATTGAATAAAATCACCTGCAGCTACTGCAATTACAAGGGCCACACGTATGATGAATGTCTGAAACGAAAAAATACTCCTTTCTGTGTAAACTGCAGAATAAAAGGCCATGATGCCCAACATTGCAAGCAAAATGCCAAGGCACCACCCGAACATGCAAACAGTAACAACCATGCTCGGTGGGGCTCTGCAAATCGGGAGCAAAGAATAAACCACATACAAAATATGTGCGATTTTTGTGGCCGAAGAAGCCATACGGTGTCCACATACCAGCAGAAACAACGATGTGAGGCCACACATTCGGGAAACGGCACACTGTCGACCGAAAAATCCCCGGCTCGACATTAAATAGAACAGTGCAACATACTTCAGGGTCTACTCAAACAACAAAGAAACAAACTAGAGAAAATGTTCCAGTGGTAAAATTACCATTGAACATAAGTAAAAACACAGCCGTTCGGCTGATAGTAGACACTGGAGCCGCAGTAAGCCTAATAAAACAGGAAGCATTAAATATACAAAAGCGGATAGAAACAGGACGAAAGGTCACTTTGAAAACTCCATTTGGAGAAGGAAGAACATTCGGTAACTGCCAAGGTACCTTTTTATTAAGCAGCAGTATCCCGTGCAATCTACAGGTTGTAGAAGATAACGCCCAAATCTCGCACGATGGGCTATTAGGTAACGATTTTCTTGCAAAAAATTGCAATATAGAAGGGCCTAACAGATTACTCCGGTTTCCTCGCACGAAAACCAACCCTATTGAATTCACGGTACCTCTCGAGACATCCATAGAAGATGGAGAGGATATACCAAAGGATCAAATAGTGGAGCGATCTGAATCTACTACCGTTTCACGGGCACTCAAAAACAAAAGTTCCTTACTTCCAATGGAAGAAATTTCAAACACTTTGAATGAAGATGAAGGTAGGCAATATGAAGTAGAGCTGCAGCGAATACCCCCTCGATCTCAAATCATACTGAGCATACCGGTACAATTGGACCAGGAAATGCTCTGTTTGTCTCAGGAGATTCAAGAAGGAGTATTTGTCGCAAATTGCCTAGTTAGTCCTCATAAAAATTTCATACCGTTATCTGTTCTGAACGTAAACACAAAACCTGCATTCCTAAGAAAATTAAAACTTACTCTAGTTCCAGTTAATTATTATAACATTAGCTCTCTACAGTTACCTTTGGACGAACTAAATTCCCAAAGTTCCCAGAAAGAAGGCGATCCTTTTTTGCCACGTGCACAAGACAAAAACATATTCAACATAAAATCTCTCTATTCATCTTTGGACGAAATAAATTCCCAAAGTTCTCAAAAAGAAGAGAAAGAAGGTGATCCTCCTTTCTCAAGTGCACAAGACAAAAACATATATAACATAAAATCTCTCTATTCATCTTTGGAGGAAATAAATTCCCAAAGTTCTCAGAAAGAAGGTGATCCACCTTCCCCCCATGCACATTGCAAAAATTCCAATAACTTCGTAAAAGATACGAAAAATCTTAACTCCAATCCATATTCAATAAACGTAAACCACATTTCAAAGTACAGTCCAGACAGACTTGTGGCTTTACGTGAAGAATTACTGTTGGATAAAAACTTAAATCAAGAAGAGAAAAAATAAATTCTAGAACTATGTTATGACTATAATGACCTTTTCCATCTAAAGGGGGTCAAGTTAACGTACACTAACAGTATAAAACACACCATTCCCACATTACGTAATCAACCACCAATAAATCAGAAAATGTATAGACTCCCAGAAACACATCGGGCAGTCATAAATGAGCAAATTAAGGAAATGTTGGACAACGACATAATCCAATTAAGTAAAAGCCCGTGGAATTCTCCATTGCTGGTAGTTCCCAAGAATGCTGGGCCTGACGGCAATAAACGCTGGCGAGTAGTAGTAGATTTCCGTAAAATTAACGAGAAATCTATAGGAGATGCTTTTCCATTACCCAGGATAGAAGATATACTGGATCAACTTGGACACTCCAGATATTTTACTACACTCGATCTAGCAAGCGGGTATCACCAAGTACTTGTTGATCCTAAGGATAGACCCAAAACTGCGTTCAGTACCGCATATGGGCACTATGAATTTAAGAGAATGCCATTTGGGCTGAAAGGCGCGCCTGCGACCTTCCAGCGATTAATGAATTACATTCTAACGGGTCTCCACGGCTTAGAATGCTTTGTCTATCTAGATGTAATTGTAATATATGGAACAAATTTGCAAGATCACAACGAGAAATTGACTAAGGTATTCGACAGACTTCGAGCTCATAACCTTAAATTACAGCCCGAAAAGTGCCACTTCCTTCGCAGGGAAGTGATTTACCTCGGACACAAATGTTCAAACGAAGGAGCACTTCCTGATCCCAGCAAAACAAGTTGTGTCCAAAATTTTCCTCAACCCCGAACCGTTAGACAAACCCAATCCTTGGGTTGGCTAACTACTACCGCAAGTTCATTCCGAAATTTTCAAAAATAGTCAGACCCCTAACAAATCTTTTACGCAAAGACGTTAAATTTGCTTGGACGCAAAAGTGTCAAAACTCTTTCGAGGAAATTAAAAGATCACTTGTAAATCCTCCCCTGCTCTCATATCCTGATTTTACTGAACCCTTTAATTTGACAACAGATGCTAGCAACGAGGCATTGGGAGCTGTCTTATCTCAAGGGAAAATAGGCGAAGACAAGCCAATAGCCTATGCAAGTAGAAGTTTAAATAAGGCGGAACAAAAATACTCCACAATAGAAAAAGAGTTACTCGCTATTGTATGGGCCGCCAGGAACTTCAGGTGTTATTTGCAGGGAAGAAATTTCACGGTCTACACCGACCACAAGCCCCTTAAAGGCGTATTCAACGTGAAAGACCCAACATCGAGATTAGTCAGGTTTCATCATAAACTCTCGGCGTTTGACTACAACAGTGAATATAAGCCTGGAAAATATAATACTAATGCAGATGCGCTCAGTCGAATACCTGCCCAGCTAAACCAGACAAACTCCCATTCATTCGTTGTGGAAGCTCAGGTACATCACCGAGCCGATTCCAATATAGAAGAAAATGAGTTTAGCTCTCCGCCACCCTCAATACCTACACACGCACATTGTCACGTAGTTACAAGAGCTCAAGAAAGGGAGACAGAAATGGAAGACGTAGTTCAGAAAACTCCCCATAAAGTTCAAAAGAATTCTCAGAACTTCATAAAAGACTCAGTTGAGATTGGCTCAACTGAGAACAGCCTATTTGAAAACGTTGCATCTGAACACAGCAAGTCTCCTATAGAAAATAATCTTATAGATTCCCAAGTTAAATTGCCGGAAACTATCACGGACCCGGAGGAAATCGAAACAATTTTAAAGGACTACCACGATTCTGCATTCGGTGGTCACCAAGGTGTAGTCAAAACCTATAAAAGAATAAAAAGGAAGTACAAGTGGAAAAACATGCTCAGCTCGGTCAGAAAATATGTCCGCAAATGTACTAAATGCCAAAAAATGAAGGCTAGCCCAGAGTATCGTATGCCAATGGTCATAACGGATACTGCCCAAATGCCATTCGAAAAAGTGTATCTGGACATCGTAGGTCCTCTTGAGGAAACGCACTCAGGAAACAAATATATTTTGACTTTTCAAGACAATCTTACGAAATTCGTAGACTGCTACGCCATGCCGAATGGCGAAGCAGAAACGGTAGCAGGAATATTTTTCAACGAGATAATTACTCGTTACCGCATTCCTAAAAAGGTAGTAACTGATCAAGGCTCCAACTTCTTAAGCGATCTCTGCAAACAAGTTTGTAAGCTCTTAAAGATTAAAAAACTGCAAACATCCGCTTATCACCCACAATCCAACGGTGCACTTGAACGAACCCACAGACCACTAGTAGAGTATTTAAGAGCTATTGTATCCGAAAATCCAAAGGCTTGGGATCGATTCCAGATAACTGCTGCTTTTGTGTATAATAACAGTCCACATGAAAGCACTAAGCTCACTCCAATGGACTGTCTGTTTGGACTTACAGCGGATGTACCTTCAAATCTAAGAAGAGAGCCAGAGCCAATGTACAATCACGAAAATTACTACCATATTCTTAGGTACAAATTACAGAAAACCTACGCTATTGCCCGAAAAAATTTACTTAACGCTAAGGAAAAGTCAAAACTACACTACGATAAACATTCAAGACCAGTAATTTTCCAACCAGGTGATAAAGTATTATTGAAGAATCAAGCTAAGAAACACAAGTTGTCCCAGATATGGCTAGGTCCATATCTAGTAATAAAAGCTTTCAATCCTGTTAATACTATTATTCAAATCGGCAGACGAAGAGTAACAGTGCACAACAACAGGTTAAAACCATTCCACGAATAATAGTTAACCTTTTAAAAGAAAGATAAAGAATACATTCCACCTCAACATACCAAATCAGAGGTAAAATCTTTTTTGTTTTGATTAAAGAAAGACAATAATTAGTTAATTCCTTTTATTTTTATTGCCAAATTTAACAAGAAACCAAGTAAGAATTCATTCATAAATTCAAATCTAACTGAAACCATTCAGAACTTCATCCAACATGTTAACAACACCGTAAAGAAACATATAGTTATGATAAGAGCAGAAGATGCCAATCATATTCTGAATGAGAATTCTTACTCTTTAGATCAATTGGAAGAACAAAAAAAACACTGGAAAAGCAGAGAAAAGAGCGAACTGAATCACAAATGGTTTAAATAAGCTCCCTATCTCTGAGTTCATTGGTAATTTTATTACTCAGCATAATTGGTATACTGAAGTTATGTAAAACTATAAAGAACAAGAAAAAGAAAAGCATAGTGGATATGCCCAATGTGGTAATCGTAAGTAATTCAAAATCTCAGTTAGATGCTGAGACACCTCTACAACGTAAAGTAGAAATTCCGGGTAACTTAAATACCAAATGCAAAGAAGATGTCAAATCTAATCTTCATATTCCAAACCAGGAAAAGATATCGATGAACAAAGTCAAACAAATTTCCCAAAAATTTCCAATCAGAGATCACCAAAGCTCACAAAGCGAGCGTAAAACCCCTAACCAACGCACCAGAAGCGGCTTCTCAGACCATTCATTCAGAATCAAAAGATTCAAGTAAGCCACAAACTAACCCGCCCCCACAGGCAAATAAGAGGCAACATTTATCAATACCTCCACCACCACCACTACCACCATCTATAGCCCATCCCAATTTATATACACGCCCCCGCAATTTGCAAGTAGTTTAGTAACTTCTCAAATCCAAGTTAACCGATATTAATTGAAAATGTCTGTCTTGTTTAAAATATAAATAATAAAATTAACGGGAGAGAAATATGTATGCAGGGTATCAAAAGTATATATATATAGTATATACATATAGATTAAGGTAAATAAATAAATTGTAACAAAAAGAAATATTAGATATACACCAATAGATCATAAAGACATATAATGAAAAATGTATATACACATATATAGTACAGTAAACGCATAAAGATTTAAAATTATAATGAAAACTTATGTACACACATATATATTGCAATAAATGCATAAAAAAAAAATTGTAATGAAAACATATGTACAAACACATATATTACAATAAATGCATTAAAAAATTAAAATTATAAGTAAAACATATGTACACATACATATCTTATTGTAGGTGCATAAAAAATTAAAAAGGTAATGAAAACATATGTACATACACATATATTACAGTAAATGCATCAAAAAATTAAAATTATAATGCGAACATACGTATATACAGACATATGCGGCAACAAATTAAAATTGAAATGAGAACATATGTTACACATATATTAATATAAAAGCATAAGAATTAAAATTGTAAAAATAAAAAACTAAGAATAAAAAAAACATGTGTACGTATATGGTATTGTAAAGCCATAAAAGGTTAAGTTGTAATTTGATATACAGATATATTAATACAAAAAAAAACATATTTATACCTGCATAAGAGAAAAATTTCTTCTTTCTGTATCTAATTAATCTTAAACAAAAAAATTTTATAAATAGGCTAGAAATAATTCTCGATAATGTATACAGATAAGTTAGCTTCTTCAACCTAACTAAGTAATCGTCTCAGCGCTCGGCATTATGTATATACATATATGTAACATGTTGTTATTTTTTTTTTTATTCTTATCTATCAAAGCCATATACAATGTTCGAATGCGTTATTCCTCTTCTAAAGGTAGCTTCCCACGGCGCGTGGTTTCACGAACCAAGCCAGCTCGTGCTCGCGAGGCGCGGCCCGTGAAATCACAGGCCGTGGGAAGCCTGCCACGAGCTTTCGTCAGCCCGCGCCGCGCCTATACACTTCCCACGGCGCGTGTTGGCTCAAGTTGATTTGCGGTGCGGTGCTGCCGAAATGAAGAGTAAATGTCACGCGCCGCCTCAAGCCACCTCGCGCACGCTCGCGCCGCGCCTTTGAAGTTACAAGCGAGCTCGCGCAACCTCGAGCCGGACCCTTCCCATGGCGCGTTGGTTTGTGCTCGCGTGGCGCGGCGTGTGAAACCACGCGTCGTGGGAAGCCAGCTTAAGAATAACACATTTTTTTTAAAAAAAAGGGAGGTTTGTTACATACAGCCCTTACAAAAAAGAAATTACGTACATACATACGTACATTGCATATCAGGCATACGTTTGTCCAAAATACGTACATACATACTTATATTGCCTATCAGATCTACTTTAAAAGAAAATATGTACATACATATGTACATACCTACATTGCATAGCAAGTGAAACAAATCATTGCATGCATGTACATACCTGCGGTACATTATGCCATTTTACCTAAAGAATGGCGCGTACATACATATTATTACTGACCTACAGCAATTATTTCCGCATATAAAACAAGTGGAAAAAGAAAGTGAGGTAATACCCCGGCACGCAAGAAATCCCACATTGTAATATGACGAGCTTGCGCCGGAGGTAAAACAAATGTATGTATGTAGGCGACCAAATAAATGGTTCACGACGAATGACGTGAAGTAGCAATGACCAGCTGCAAGCATTTAGCATAATTTATATTTATGTATGTACGTCTATAAACAAAGTACAAACGTTTAACGAAAATAGTATTTACGGATGATAATGGCCAGCTGTAGATATTGAGCAAAGTGTAATTTATACATATATGTATACGGCGAGCGCTGTGAGGAAATAAATTAAGAGTTTTAGCTTTACTTCCGTAGCAGTTAAGGTTATATTTTTAGTATAAATATTATAACGTTTTTATTAAAAGACTAGTTGCAATCGTAACTCAACACAAGACACATTCAGTTGTTATCATTAGGAGCAAAGCTGTTCAGCTACTCCACTACACCATACTAGGAGCAAAGCTAAATTAGCTACTCCACTACACTAATCATTCCACACCTTGGGAGCAAAGCTATATTAGCTACTCCACTACACTACATATAGGAGCAAAGCTAAATTAGCTACTCCACTACACTACATATAGGAGCAAAGCTACATTAGCTACTCCGATATATACCGTTTCAAAAAAGAGCGAAATTTCTAATAGTCAATTCAACAAAGTAGGTGCTTGTATGAGAGTACTTGGTTATAATTTGATAACAAGTACTTCAAAAACTCAAACAAGTTTCCTCACAAAGAAACAGTAACAGTTTTATAAAATTGCACTACCAGGCCAGCAGATAATTAAAGCACAAAATCTTGTGAACATATGTATCTAGCATGCATGGTTTAAACCTGCATCCTACATTGTGTTCATATCTTCAACTGTTCTTGCTTTTCTTTTTTACATTCCATTAATTTTTTTCTTCCACTCCAAACAAGCTTGATCAGTTAGTCACACTTCTTCTACGTCATTTTGCCATACCAGGCATATTACTTGTGCATCTTACTTATTTAAAACTTGAACGGTCGAGCCACTTTGGTATAGTAAGCGTGCGTGGGAATTGGAGATCATGCGTGTTATGATGATCTTTAGTTGAAACGAGCGAGTAGAGAATGAGGACGTAAACAAAAAGCAAAAACGAAAATAAAAAAGAGTCGACTGGCCAGCAGATCTGCGGCAGGTACATACGTAAACAAAGGGGCTCGTGCTGGCGAAAACAGGTTGCCGGTTTGGTGAACTTGAACTGTGAAAAATAAAAATAACACGAAATTTAGATTATATTAATTTTTATTGAATAATTTTTATTTTTTTTTAAATAATTTTTAAATTTTTCGGCCCTCTGTGTTGTCTTTTCCGTTACGAAATTCTTTTGTTGAATCGAAGCCAGAATATTTGATTGTAGGTGTGTCGTTCAACTTGCTTGATTTTTCCTTAAATATCCGGTAAAAGTATTAAATTTCACAGCACAATCCTAAAACAATAATTGTTCCTACTGCAAATTTTAATGTATTAAAGATATATCTTGATGAGCTTGACTGTAACAATGGCTGGTTTTACGGGCCACAAACATCGCTACCTTTTGCAGAGACACACTTTGGGGAGAGAAGTATATGTTCTGCTTCAATGTCTTCTGGACAATTCATAGCATACATTTCCAGGGAGAAAAAGTAAAACTTTATTTTATCTTTAAGATTTGTGTAAAAGAACCCACTTCTTGCTAGTTTGCAACACTTTCTGTCATCTAAAGATAGGCTATGGAAGGTTTTTAAACGATCAGATTCTCTCTTTAAGAGTAACATGGCGACTGTGTTTAGAAATATTACAATACGTCTTTTATATCAATCCAGGGATTATGTTTTGCTGAGAAACCGAACCACTTCACAAGGACTTTATTTCCACGTCTTTTTAAAATAATTTCTACAAGATATAGATTAGGATATTTGACTGGAGCCAGTTCGAGTTCATAAAACTTCCCCTGAATTACATCTCGTTCATAATCCTCGAGAATATAAGTCAGTGGAAATGTGTTTTTGACCTTATTTATTTTAAGTATTTCAGTAGACCAATTAGGTGTATAACCTTTCTCAAATACATGCTTATATTTACTTATACGGACAAAATCGCCTTCTTTATATTTGGGTTTTGATTTTATTTTTGGATATTTATATACAGTCGATAATAAACGTTTTTCGTTGCGTCTGGACTAACATCTACAGACCGCATTTTAACCGTGTGATGCTTTGTTGTATTACAGGTTTCTGTTAACTTAGCTAGCAGGCTAATCCAATAATAATTCCCGTTCATACTGAATTCTTTCCACATCATCTTTTTAACGTTCTGTTAAATCTTTCTACAATTGAAGCTTTAACGCTGTAAGTTGAATGATGGTTAATATCATATCGTTTTAGAAGCTGTTGAAACGGTTTATTAAAAAACTCGTTTCCATAATCTGTTTGTAAGTTTCTTGGAATGCGGCCTCGACTACAAAGTGAGTGCGTTGTCTGAACAATCTCTGAAGTCTTCTTACTTTTAATTGGTAATGCCCAAGAAAATTTTGAAAAGGTATCGATTACAGTAAGAAGAAAATGAAAGCCCTGGTTCTCTGATGAGTACAAACCCATATCGACCAAGTCTGCCTGCCACAAATCATCGGTACCCTTAATAATAACACTCTGTCGTTTAAAGTTCTTGCGAGCTGGTTTATGCAGTTCATTAACGACCTGTCTTCTGCTCATTTTACTGATTGTATAAATACGGCCAATGAATAACAGTTTTATATAAAATATTTTAAAACCAGCAGTGATCAAGTTTAATCATCCGTTTACAATGATGGTCGCAGGTTCTTCAGGCTGTGGAAAAACAACATTTATAAAAAACCATCTAAATAATATATTTTTAACACGATCGCAAATAACAAGAGTTATCTGGTGTAGTACAGAACAAGGGGCTCTGCCCTCAGATACCACATTCACTAACATCGAATTTATTGATAGTATTCCTAAAGAGTTTGTAATTTATACAAAGGAACCTACATTAATTGTATTGGACGATATGATGTTAAATGCTTTTGGCAGGCAAGTATGTGAGCTCCTTACAAAAGGATCACACTATCGCAATCTTTCAGCAATCCTTGTAACACAAAATGTATTTCATCAGGGAAAGTTTTGCCGAGACATATCACTTAACTGTAAATACCTCGTTGGTTGTATTTAAAAACCCTCGAGATAAGAGTTAGTTTATTCATTTAGCGAGACAGATTTATCCAGAATATAGTTCAAAGCTGCTAAAAATATATAAATAGATTATACAGGTGCCGCATGGATATTTACTGATAGATTCCACTCAAGATATCAACGAGGTGTTAAGATTCCGTACTGATATTTTTAATAAAACATTTACAACTTGCTTCTGTCCGCCTTTAATCAGTAAAAATGGTGTCACGAATGAATCGATTAAGGGACAACAAGCATATGCTATATGTTCTTAAAACAGCGAAACCGAAATTAAGGCACGCCATTATTAAAAATGCCGACCCCGAAGTTATATAAAACACTTTGTGAAATTACTCTTAATACTTTGAAGGGAAATCATATTACTCGCGGAAAGATATACAATTCCCTCTGTAGGTATAAAAAGGACTTACGAAAACTAGTTGTTGCAAAAAGATCTGTACCCAGACAACGTAAAATACTGATACAGCGTGGAGGCTTCTTACCAGTGTTGCTAGGAAGTGTATTATCAGATGTAATTGGTTCATTAATTGAGAAATATATTTAAAAACAATAATCTGAATGAAATATTAATTCTTTCACCAGAAGTTTACGAAAAATTGAAAAACGAGATTGAGGATTCCCTGAATCAATCTAGGTTCGATAAGACTATGGAAAAAATATTAAAAAACAAGGATTTATCTGATAGGGAAAAATGGTATAATTACCGAAATTAATTAATAAAATTTTCAAACTTAAGACGAAAAGCTACGCGAGTGACAGATGAAAAACAAATATTCACATACCGCAAGAAAAGCAGAAAAGTATGCGAGTTAGTGCTACTCAAACTAAATTTATTCACATACCACAAGATAAGCAGAAAAGCTTGCGGGATAGAACTACACAAACTAAAATTATTTTTAAAGATGAAATATCAACACAAGCATCACCCTTAAAAGAAAATACACCTGAAAGAATGGAAGAGGATTTCTTCGAACTTGCTGCAAGATCACCACCAAGAAAACCGTTATCACCTGCTTCCAAACGCCGCTTATCAGCTATAATGGTATAAGAAAAAGTCTGAAACCACCTTCAAAAATACCTAAGACGATTTCTGAAGACAAGTGTCGCGATAAAGATTATAAGGTAATCACGGCTGAGTATGGTATAACCCAGTACACTGTACCTGCAGATATGAGTATAGATGAAGCCGTGAACATATTAGAGGAACGCGACACGGAAGGTACTACAGATGACAAAGGTAGAAAACCATCCAAAAATCAATCTATATTAAGGCCATCTCTGCTAGATCCGAGTCAATATATACTTTCGTTGCCAGTTAAGAAAGTTGTCCGACAAAGTGATCGCCTAAAAATCGCTGCAAAAGCTAGAAGTGCCAGCGTGCCAGCAATTACTTGGAAAAGCCTGTAATAATAATAAGCAGCAATTCTGAAGTTTACCGAACGTTGATTGGGAAAGAATTTAAAAATGCCTGTAGATATAAAAGATAATGACTTTTACGTATGCCTTTCTAGTAACAATTTTATGCAGTTGTATCCCGAAAATACGCTATCAGCTTTTACAAATGCACTACCTAGAGCATGCAAGTTTACTGATGACTGCTGTGTCGGAATAACTGAAATTTCATTGCCATACCAGGCCATAAAAAGAGGAGTGAAGCGAAATACAATTGAAGAAGTAAATCAGAGCATGTAATGTTAAAAGGGTAAGGCGTGATGCATCTGATCCGTTGAAAGAAATAAGAGAGCAGCATAGAAAAGATATCAAATCACTTAGCATCAAAATAAATGAAACCGTTAAACTTGAGTGGACTTAAGAGAATCTTGAGCAAGCTAGTTACAGAGCAAGACAAGTAAATTTTTTTGCATTCCTACTAACATTTTATAACGCTATTTCACCATCATGGTATACCATGTACTTGGATGATGTTAAGAAAAAGATGTGGAACCGGTTAGAGGCTGACTTTTTGATAGCGTTATACCTGCAGTAAGCTACACTCAGAGAAAAATATGGTATTTGCAATCATATTTTTAATGAACTCTAATATAGTTGTAAACTATATTTACAGTAAATATGTTACATATATAATATTGTTAGAGCGAATATAATTTGATTCAGAAAGAAAGGAATTATGTTTGTCACAACGACAGAACATAGGCGATTAAAATAAATATATTTATCAGGGTAATTGTTATGTCATAGGAAGCATGGGGTTTAGTCTTATAACCCATATAATGGGCGAAGAAGCCATTGTCAGTTGTAAACTATATTTACATTAAAAATATTACATATGTAATATTGTTAGAGAGACACTAATTTGATTCAGAAAAAAGTAATTATGGTTGTCACAACGATAAAACATAGTCGAATAAAATAAATATGTTTACCAGGATAATATTGTTATGTCCTAGGAAGCATTGGATTTAATCTCACAACACTTATAATGATCGAGGTAACCATTGCAATTGTTGGGTTAAATGAACATAATTTTCTTCTCCATCACTGTTATTTGTAGTAAACTTGGCTCATGTTTCTCATAAATTTAACCCATAATAAAGGTAACCTTAGTAAAGGTTGAGGGGAATATGTTCTTATGGTTGGTATTATATACAGCATTCGCAGTTTTATTTAAACCTAGAGCAAATAAGTTTAACCCAAGCACAAATAAGTTTAACCCAAGAACAAATAAGTTTAACCTAAGAGCAAATAACTTTAACGCAAGCACAAATAAGTTTAACCGAAGCACAAATAACTTTAACCCAAAAGCAAATAACTTTGACCTAAGCACAAATAAGTTTAACCCAAGCACAATTGAGTTTAACCCAAGAGCAAATATATTTAAACTAAATACTCAATAAGACATTTTAACACAAAAACTTTCAATTTCAATTTAAATCAAATATCTCATCATTTCATTTGGTCAATATTATTATTTTCAGTCTTCAAACATTCACATTAATATGAACAATATTAGAAATTCCCGATAAGCGCAAAGGCTGCTCTTCCATTACCTTAGGGATGAGTAAAACCATATCCATAACATAATTGGCTCAGTCAGTCGGTGTAATTTGTTGTAGGCTATCTTCAGTAATTTCAAGAATGTCATGCTTTCTACTTGCATCACCTAAAACTTCTCGTGCGTCCGTCTTCATTTTAGAGAACGATTTTTCTATTGGGTTAAGCATCGGAAGATATGGAGGAAAGAATTTTAGAGTCAAATTCGTCGAAAATAAAGTATCGCGAACCTGCTGTGTTTTATGAATTCTAGCATTATCCATAATTAAGAAGGCGTCGCTGAGGGAAGACGTCGTCTGGAGCTTTTCAACAAGTTCACGGAGAAAAATACAAAACCTTCCTTGATTATTCATCACCGAAATCAAGGTTATTTTTCTCCTTCGTACTGCTGGAACTACAACCGGAGTCCGGGTACTTCTACTTGAGCGCGCCTGCGACCTTCTATGATGTAACTTGAAGCCGCACTCATCAATGAATACCATCCTATCCCTACTCCCTGAAACCCATTACGAGAACTCTCGGGCATAGTTTTTCCTCAACTGAATGGTGCGTGGCGAATTCATATGCTCATTTTATATTGATGATATTTTCGATGTTATTTTAAGCTCATGAGGGCCATTTCGAATGGTAAAGACACAGCAATGTCCTTTTCCTGTTGCAAATTTCTCTGAATAGCCCGAGCAGTTATCCTTGGCCTGCTTTCGACATTCTCCTCTATAGCTGCCAATATTTCCGCTGTTAATTTTCGAGGACTTTTTCCACCACGATGGTCACCGAGCAATTCGCCATCCTTTTTATATGCTCTTATTATACTATTTGCAGTATTAGCATTAATTTTAGTCCTACGAGCAGCTTCTCGTATCGTCATACCTTCTTCGTAATATGTAATTAAAAGCTCCCGCGATTTATAACTCGGACGAGAAAACTTTCCTCTTCGACTTCGCTGGCGTTATGTGCCTCGTTGCCTGTGCTGTTGTTCGCGACGGTTTTCACCCAGTTTATTGTGCGAACGAGAGCGGGCTGAAAATCATTCACAGTAACATAAATTGAAGGCCACTAAATAATAAATAAATGAGCGGTTCTTTCAGTGGTATAAGTCCAATTTGGAAGTATGTACTTTTAGTTCAACGTTCCAATTTATTTAAAAATATTGACGAGATTTTATTATATATTACACTAGAAATGTCTTCCAATGATCATAACAATTATTATAATATATATATATATAATACCCAAATTTGAATTTACAACTTGTTAATGCTGATTTGTTCATTTAAAATTCAAAATTTGGCAAATGTACTTAGTGGGCTTATACCGTTTTAAATAAGAACGGCTCAAGCAATGAGTTCATTTAATGCGATTATGTTATATATGGTTTAAGTGATGCAATTGATCTTAGAGTAATTTTAACTTTCTTCTTTGTTTTCTCTAAATTACAACGTACGAATTACACCTCTTTCTTACCTTCGATTTCAACTCCACTACTCTTACTTGACGACTCCCCATTTTGGGCAGCTGGTTGTCATTCTTCAGAGCTGCCTGTGATGTAATCTCTGTCACTACTTATGTTAATTAATTAAAAAAAAATTTAAAAGAAAATCACTTTTAATATGCTTCAAATATACCGACACTGTGATCAATCGAGACTGTTGCTTCAAATAAACTGAATACTGTGATAACTGATGCAAATAAATTAGCAATCTGCCAAAACGATTGGAAAATGCATCATTTCATTTTATAGTCATAAGATTTTACTGTTATTTATTCTGATAAAATTACGCAAAAATTCAACCGTTATTGTCTTATTTCGTTCCATAAAATGAAGGCGCACGTACGAGCAGCTTTAGGTGATGTAAGTAGAGAGCATAACATTCTTGTAATTACTGAAGATAGCCTGCAACAAATTACACCGACTGACTGCGCCAGTTATGTTATGGATATGGTTTTACTCATCCCTAAGGGAACGGAAGAGCAGCCTTTGCACTAATCGATAATTTCGAATATTGTTCATATCAATGTGAATATTTGAAGCCTGAAAATAATAATAATGACCAAATGAAATGATAAGATATTTGATTTGAATTGAAATTGAAAGCTTTTGTGTTAAAATTCCTTATTGAGTATTTAGTTTAAATATATTTTCTCTTGGGTTAAACTTATTTGTACTTGGGTTAAACTTATTTGTGCTTGGGTCAAAGTTATTTGCTCTTGGGTTATGGTTATATATGCTTCGGTTAAACTTATTTGTGCTTGGGTTAAAGTTATTTGCTCTTGGGTTAAACTTAATTGTTCTTGGGTTAAACTTATTTGTGCTTGGGTTAAAGTTATTTGCTCATGGGTTAAACTTATTTGCTCTTGGTTTAAGTAAAACTGCGAATGCTATGAAACATTTGCGTTAACTGAACTATATAATAGCATTTATATTTTCCTTCCAAATCAAATAAATGCGTAAGTACAATGCTCGGCTGCTCATATCGAGTAATCAGATACAGTGTTGCAAAAGTATAAAAGCAAGATTATGTATTTAAATGACATACCTAATATAATGTTGATAATTTTTTCAAAAGGAATTCGAACGCATAAAACATCAGTTCACATTTAAGATTTTTATTGCAGAAATTTGGTGGACTATAATTAATACGTGTACATATAAAAATTTACTATTATCTATCATAATATATTAGTACATAATTATTGTTGTAAAATACTATATAGAATAGAATTGAAATCAACCATTTGCATATTATTAGTGGGAATTGTAATGCATGAAATTAATCTTAAATCTACCGATTCTATTGGAACAGTGCAGTAAGTATATTCTTGTCAAGCAAATAAGCGCAATAATGTGAATAAAAGCAAACAGTTCTTGTGAGAGCTGGTCTCAAACAATAAGAGAGAGACGCCGGTTCTTCAAATATAAAATTTTATTCAATAATTCATTTCCTTAACGTAATATCACGAATTCACGAAATTCAAAAAGCTTAAAACTAGAAATTCAAATTAACAATTCAAATATATTAAAAAAAAAATCAATAAAAAAAATGGTCCAAAAAAACGTGGTCCATCTCTTTATTACTCAAAAGAAGAAGAAGACCGGAATTAGTTTCTGTAACTTTATGAACTACTAGAATAAAAGTAATAATGCTGCTAATACGTGCGAGCACTAGGGCAGTAAAAAGACGCACACAAGAATTTTCTGCGAATATATTTTATGGTAGCGGCTCTGTCAGACAGAAAAGCTGAATAAGCAGCAAAATTGGTGCAGCAGCGTGCTGCAACGTGTGGTGCAAAACAGATGTATTGAGAGCAAACTTTCAGATTAAACTCTGATCAGAATTATGCTTCTGTAATAATGATGGGAATAATTTCAGATTAAACTCTGAACAGAATTATACTTCTGTAATAAATATGGAAATAATTTCAGATTAAACTCTGACCAGAATTATACTTCTGTAATATATACGGGTATTTCAGATTAAACTCCGAACAGAATTATACTTCTGTATGGAGGATAGGAACACGATTCTTATTTTTCAGATTAGACCCTGAATCAGATGAACTCTGAGCAAAGAATGATTTTGTGCTGCGGCTCGTCAGATTTATATAGCCGCCGCATCCAGTTATGAGCTCTCGCCTCTTAGTGTTGCCCTAGCGACGTTTATTGCAATTGCTTGTAATTGACTGAGGCGAAGGCGAAGTCATCTGACTGATGAAATGTCACTATATGACATTGCGAAATTGGCACAGAGGTAAGTTGCTGTAATTAATATTGTTTTTTTTTTGTTTCTTCTAGTAATATTAATGAATTTGTTTGTTTGTTTTTAGATGATACGAGCATGGATGAAGATAGCTGATGGCTTAAAATCCTTCATACCGCAGCGTATCAAATCTTCAGCGGAAATTACTTGATTTCGTGTGATGATAAAATTTCCTATTTAGATAAGTAGTTTGTAGAAAAACTGAATACTTTGTGGTTCTTTGTATCCTTTTTTTCTTTTTAGGGTACTAATTGGTGAGTTGGATATGCAGCAGAAGTTTCCTCGGAAAATAATAGAAGTGAACCAAATATGAGTGGGCCGAACATCTTCCACCAAGCAAAAAAACTAAAAAAACTAAAGAAACAAAGAATAATTTGATGTTACTTACAGATTCTTGAATGAAGAAGTGTAGTTTCTTTCCCTTCTTTTTCATTTATAAGGTTATACCGCCTGGAAGAGGGTATCTATAGAACATTCTTGCCTCTCGGAATATATTCCACGGAATCATAGTTGACTGTAGGACTTGCATGACGTCTGGGGTTGACCATATTACGTGTTTTAAATCTGCAGGAATTCCAATTGTCATGATCTCGTTAGACGTTTGTATCGCTGACGTGGTTGGTGTTGCTTTGTTTATATTTGATGTAGCTGGCTCGATTTTAGCACACTTAGATGTCTTTGTGCATGGTAGATGTTTTGAAGTTGTTTTCCTTGCTGGGACTGGTACTATTTGGTGTAAATCTCCAGGCAGACTCGGCAGTGTAGTGTTGAAACCTTGCTTGGGGTGCTTTGCTTTATTGTTCTTACAGTAGAGATGTGGCTGTGAGATTGTTGTTTTTGTTTGCACCGGATCCCTAACCTTTGGACGAGATTTTTTTGACTTGTTGGGATTGTCAACTGCTTTGGGTCCTTTGTTTAGATTTTTAACTGGTAAATCTTTAGCTGGTGCTGGCCTTTTCATATCAGCAAGTGGTTTGCAGTGCAAATCCAAGGGTGGACTGGTTTGTTTTGCTGCAGGTAGATCACACAACTACGTGGGTGAATATGTGGTTGCGTGAGGCAACGTGGCTGGGTTGTGTGACCTTGGTCGAAATTTCAAATTGGCGTTTCCTTTAGTTTTACATTGTAATCTTTTTACAATGGGCGATGCTACCCTAGCTCCGAATGGCCTCAAATGTCTTTCACAGGCAAGATTTCTTGTGGTGGCGGTCATTTAACGTCCAATTTCATCCTTTGTCCTTTGGTAGGAGTTGAAGGGAGTGGGCTGATAGGCGTGATAGGCTTAGGAGGTGCTAGGAGCTCTGGAGGAGTAGGTGCAAGGCCTATGTCCACAGAATCTAGTGATTCTGAATTGAATATTTCAAATAATTCTTCCATGGCACTCAATAAAAAAAATAAAAACTATAACTAAAACTGATAAAATGAACGATTTTCAAGAACCACTTTTCACTTCTCACTTTTGAAACTGAAGTAATTTTTGGGGGTTGCTGAAATCGTTTATATTCAAATATAACGGGTGTTTTGGAACTTGGTACTGCCAGAGAGCAATAGACTTTTTTGGGGATAATTGATGATTGTCAGGAGATGTTGGTGAGAGGGAGAGGGCAAATTTTTGAGATAGGACGGGTGAGAATATTTTTTGCTGTTTTAATAGTGACTGCTCTCACTAAATTGTTATGGCCAGTATGAATTTCAATTATTCGACCTAATGGCCATTTTCCTATTGGGATTTGATCTTCTTTTATCAAGACGAGAGTTCCGATTTTGCAGGTAGTCTCTTGACCATTGCTTCCAAAAATTGTTGGATGTGCTGCCATCTTTTGAGACGATGTTGTTTTGGATTAAGTGGGGAAGGTTCTACTATGGTGAGATTGCGTCGACCACTAAGGAAGTGTCCGGGAGCGAGAATATGGTAGTCTGTTGGGTCACTGGACAGAGAAGAGAGAGGTCTGGCGTTTAAACATGCCTCAATTTGAACTAAAATTGTATATAGTTCTTCGTAGGTGAGTTTTGCGAACTTGATTGTTTTATAGAGATGGCGTTTGGTGGATTTTATACCAGATTCCCATAAGCCTCCAAAGTGAGGTGTTGCAGGAGGGTTGCAGTGCCAAGTTATACCTTGGTTGGAAAACTCTTTGGCCAAATTGACTTCGATTTCTCTCATTGATTTCTCTCATTGATTTCTCTAAATTTGATTGTAAAATTCGATTCGCTCCTACAAAATTTGTTCCTTGATCCGAGTAGATGTGTGAGCAAAGACCTCTCCGTGCAACAAATCGCTTGAGGGCAGCTAGAAAAGCTGGTGTTGACAAGTCAGAGACGAGCTCTATGTGTATGGCCTTCGTGGCCAAGCAAACGAATAAACAGATATAAGCTTTCGTTAATTTCGCTCCTCTAAGTGTTGACGTTTTCATAACAAGCGGGCCTGCGTAGTCTACCCCAGTGTGTTGGAAGGGTAAAGATATATTGACTCTTGCTGAGGGCAGAGAACTCATTAACTGAGAGCTGGGCTTCGCATTGAATCGAAAACAGTCAACACATTTATGGATGCGATGTCTAATCGTATTGCGGGCGTTTATTAACCAGTAGTGGTTTCTTATAGTACTCAATATGATTTGAGTGCCTCTGTGTAATGTATAATGATGTATGTGATCAATGAGAATGTTAGTTAGGTGATGGTTATTGGGAAGAATTATAGGATGTTGTTGGTCGTAACTTAGTTGAGACTTTGTGAGACGACCTCCAACTCGTAGGATGTTTTCGGAGTCGAGCATGGGATTAAGAGACAGAATTCGGCTCTTTTTAGGAAGGGATAATTTTTTCTGCAGTTGGCTGATTTCGATGGGAAAGGAGATATTCTGGAGAAGTTTTATCAGGCATAATTCTGCCCTCTTTAACTCGGATACTGATAAATATTGTGTAGTGGGCTTTATTTTGCGCATGCTGTTTATAAACCTGAGACAGTATGCAGTATTTTTATGGTTTTTTGAAATGAAGAATATTTATTTAGTACACGTATTTGTTCATCGACAGTAGTAGTGAGAACTTTTGGTTTTTTATATTCTAGTTGCGTATGTACATCCAAAGATTGTTGAGGCCAGTATTCCTCATCTTGATGCAGCCAGTCTGGACCATTCCACCACATTGACATTGAGACTAGAGTGTTTGGCAGAATGCCTCTTGACGCTACATCTGCAGGATTGGATTTGGAGGAGACGTGACTCCAAGTAGCTTATGGTCAGTTCTTATGTATTTCCGAGATGCGATTGGCCACGAACGTTTTCCAGGTTGATGGATGTTTTCGCAGCCAAGCTAGAGCTATGTTAGAGTCTGTCCATGCTTTAACCTTAACTCTTTCTAGTTCTAAATCGTTAACAACAAGTCGGGAGAGTAGGACAGCACCACATAGCTCTAGTCGAGGTAGTGAGACTGGTTTGATGGGGGCTACTTTAGTTTTTGCTGTCACGATTTGTACTCTGGAGATTTCATTAGAATGTATTTTTATATACAGAACTGCTGAGTAAGCAATATTTGAGGCATCGCAAAACCCATGTAGTTCCATCTCACTTGTGTTAGGCTGGTAGCCTAGCCAACGTGGAATCTGAATGTCCTGAATAGTATGAAGCTGGTTTTTGAAATGATTCCACTCTTTTACTATTTCTGTAGGTACAGGGTCATCCAAGTCACATTTGGAGAGCCAGAGTTTCTGAATTATGATTTTGGTTGTAATTATGCATGGAGCTAACCAGCCTAGTGGATCGAACAGGGATGATAATTCTGATAATATTATACGTTTGGTGTAAGTGTGCTTTGGCTCGGGGACATTGACTTTAAAAGAGAAAAGGTCTGTTGTTGGATACCAACGTATTCCGAGATTCTTTATAGATTCGTTATCAGAGAATTCCAAGTTTGTCTTTAATTCTCGATGATCCAATGATATATGTTTGAGAAGATTATTATGGTTGGCAGTCCATTTACGTAGGTTGAATGTTCCCTTCGCTAAGGCCTCGATAAGTTCACATTGCAGTTGTAGTGCTTCACTGAGAGTATGGGCTCCTGATACTAAGTCATCAACATATAATTCTCTCATTATGCTCTTAGCTGCAAGGGGATAATTATGTGGATCTCTTAAAGGATGGGGCAACCAATGGATATTATTGTTCAGAGTTTATCTCCATAGATCTCATCCGCAATGCATGTAAATAAGAACACAATATTTAATTTCTTTGGATAATTGTTATTAAAATATTTTTTGTAATTGTGATAAAAAGAAAAAACAAATTCACGTAAAAGTCCATAACGTTATTACTATTCCTTTTTTTTAAAACTTTTAATTCCAGTACAATTATTATTTTTTTACATTCTAAATTCCAGTACAATTATTATTCTTTTTAAATGTCGGTAGTATTTTTTTTAAAACATTTTCAAAAACGTGTTGTCTCAACGAAAAACAAAAAACTGACTAAATTATTTTACAACTTTTTGTTTGCTAATTCAAACATTCGCCTACTTCAAATATCTTCAGATATTCTGCAACGTACTTTCGCAATCCCATTTTCGAAAAAAACTACAAATGCAAAATAACCGGAGACAAATACCTTTCAGATAACAGCGGCAATACGAATACAACTTGGTCGTGCGTCGCGTCATGTCGCCACAGTACTCCCCCGCCAGCGAAACCAAAAGTTTAGCGATACGAAAATTGTCGTGGTGGATTGCTGGTTCGTCCAGCGCGAGTGACTCGCTGTGGTATCACCGTGTTACCGTCCGCAAGGAATCTAACTCTCCGCGGACTAAAGCCAGAGGAAAGTGGTTCATCTTCGTCGGCGACTGTATGCGTGCTGGTATGATCACTTGCATGTTGAATAGCAGGTCGAGGGTACTCCACATTAGATTCCGCAGCTGCCTCCGAAGGTGTGTTTTCGAGAGTCCTTTTAGAAACTTCTTCCGAATTGTGAGTTGAGTGCGAGTTCTCGGTGGATGACGTTTCGCTCTGGGACTGTCTTGAGTCCTCGATTTCCGTGAAGCACGGTTTCAGCCGGTTAATCGAAACGTTCACCTCCCTGGTCTTGATTTTCAGTGTAAAGAACTGGTCCCTTCTCTTAATTACTTGATAGGGGCCTTCATAGGGAGCTTGCAAAGATGCTCGCACTGCATCGGATCTTACGAAGACATGCGTACATTTCCCCAAATCCTTGAATTTGAAAGGAGATTGCTTCGAATGATTAGAAGCTGGCACTGGCCTAAGGTCAGCAAACAGTTTACGTAACGAAATGACAAAATCAGACTGAGGATTAAACTTGAAATTTTGAAGAAAATCTCCAGGCAGGCGTAAACCTTCTCCGTAAACTAACTCTGCCGGAGTTGCTAAAAATTCCTCCCTGAGTACTGTTCTGAGGCCTAACAGTACGAATGGTAAAATCTTTGACCACGTCTTGTCTCTATACGTCATGATAGTAGCTTTCAGCGTCCTGTGCCACCGTTCCAGGAATCCGTTTGCTTGTGGGTGATATGCGGTAGTTCGATTACGAGTAAAACCTAATAATTTAGCTAGCTCAGCAAAAAGTGCTGACTCAAATTGCGCACCCTGATCTGTGACTATAGTCCTAGGTATCCCGAAACGAGATATCCACGAACTACAAAGCGCGTCTGCTATCGTCTCCGCGTTAATGTCAACCAATGGAACTGCCTCAGGCCAACGCGAGAATCTGTCAATAATGGTGAGACAGTATCTGAAACCATTTGAAGGTGGGAGAGGACCGACAATGTCAATGTGAATATCTCGGAACCGACCAGAACTGGATGGAAAAGAACCCAAAGGTTTTCTCACGTGGCGGGTAACTTTGCATTGCTGGCACGCTTGGCATGAACGAGCCCAGGCATTAACGTCCTTATTTATCGCAGACCAAAAGTATTTGGAGGTTACCATCTTGTGTAAATTTGCTTATCAGTACCAAAAATAGGATGCTTTTCAAATTTATACAGTGAATTTTGAAGAAGAGTTAGTAGCTCAGGATCACTAATTTGCCCGTCGGCGATGGCACCAAAGTCTATAAGACTAGGAATGTGAATCACTTCTAGTCTAGACAACATGTCAGCTACTACGTTGTCTTTACCAGGCACATGCTTGATATCGGTGGTAAACTGTCCGATGAAGTCTAGATGTCGAAGCTGTCTGGGAGATGCTTTCTCAGGATTCTGGTTAAACGCGAAAGTCAGGGGTTTGTGGTCAGTAAACAACGTGAATGGTCGGCCTTCCAACAAAAAACGAAAGTATTTGATACCCAAATAGGCTGCCAACAACTCCCGATCGTACGCACTGTACTTGCGTTGCGCACCACTGAGCTTGACTGAGAAAAAACCCAGAGGTTTCCAGACGCTGTCTGTCTTTTGCTGCACTGTTGCTCCTACGGCCGTATTAGAGGCATCGACCCATAGTGCTAACTCCGAAGAAGAATTAGGAAACGCCAAAAGTGCGACCTCCGCTAATTGCTTTTTGACTAAATCGAAGGCCCTGACTGCCTCCTCAGACCAGCTAATTTTCCTTTTGCCATCTTTTTTGGAACCTCTTAAATAATTGTTCAAGAGTGCCTGATGTTCTGCAGCATTTGGCAAAAAGCGGCGATAGTAATTAATCGTGCCGAGGAAACGTCTGAGATCCTTTACTGTAACCGGGAGGTTACAATTTGCAATGGCTTCTACTCTTTCGGGAGGTGGTTTAATGCCATCTGGTGAGATTAGGTGGCCTAAAAAAATTACCTCGGGAGACGAAAACTTACACTTTTGCACGTTGATGATTAGCCCAAAAGCTTCCAGACGGGCGAAAATTTGTTCTAAATGGCCAAAATGTTCACTAGCAGATTTTGAGGCCACCAGAATGTCGTCTAAGTAGACAAAACAAAATTTGAATCCCTGAAGTATTGTATGTATGCATCTTTGAAAAGTTTGGGCCGCATTGCATAGCCCAAAAGTCATACGGGTAAACTCGAATAGCCCGAACGGGGTACAAATTGCTGTCTTTGGCACATCCTCGGGTTTGATCGGAATCTGGTGATAAGCCTTAGTTAAATCTAAGGTCGAAAATATCTTACATCCGTGCAAATTGTAGCTAAAATCATGTATCAATGGAATCGGATAACGATCCGGAATTGTACAAGAATTTAAACGACGAAAATCACCGCATGGTCTCCATTCACCATTTTTCTTCCTAACAAGGTGTAATGGTGATGACCAACAGCTATCCGATGGACGGCAGATGCCTTGCTTTAGAAGAAATTCGAATTCTTTCTTTGCTGCAGCTAATTTGTCTGGAGCGAGACGGCGTACCTTTGACGCTATGGGAGGACCCTTAGTGGTAATGTGGTGCGTGACCGTGTGCTTGACTGGGCGGCTAAAACTTGACGCTATAGTTATGTTTCTGAATTTACGCAGAAGATTTTGAACTTCGATGGGGATCGACGTGTCTATAAGGATGGATAGAGCTGAGGAAAAACCAAAAATACTTCTCCCCGTAGATTTAATCGAGGTCAGAGGATCAATTAATGTTCTTCTCTTGACATCTACCAAAAGACCGTAATGTGCTAAGAAATCTGCACCTAGAATGGGTTTAGGAACGTCAGCGATTACAAACTGCCATGAGAACACACGTCGTAGGCCAAGGTCCAACGATAAAAATTTTTGGCCGAATGTGCTGATTGTCGATGAATTGGCTGCCATGAGACGTAAACTTGATTTGAAACGTCGCTCTGCTTGAGTTGCAGGAATTACAGATACGTCGGCACCTGTATCAATTAAAAAATTTCTATTTGAGGATCTGTCTGAAAAGTAAAGACGACTGTTAGTGCAGGCTCCACCACTTGTCGTCAAGGGTGGAGGGCCAACTAGTTTAGGGAATTTTCATCTTTATTTAAAACATTTTTACAATTGGAATTTGGAGATTTATACGAACATGGTTGAATGCATCTTCTGGCTTTATCTTTATATCTGCTATGGTACCAGCATATACCGTCATTTCGCTTAGGGGTGGAGTTGCGAGACTTTGATCCAACTCGAGACCTATTTCTCAGCGAACCATCTCTGGAAAACTCTCTTCGTGATGTAATACTCCGCTCAAACAGCCTCACCAATTCATCAACCTTCTGAGATAACTGCTCCAGAGATTGATTCTGATTGCTGGAATCTGCCGACGTCACGGCGCAGATCTGAGAATTAGGACTCACCTCCGCTATTGTATCCGCACACGCTGCCACTTCTTCCAGGTTTCCCGGATTACACGCTAATATAGCTTGCGTGTGAGTTGGTAACCGTTGCAACCACAAGGACTTCAACACTTCATCGCTCAGTTTCCCTCTTGACAGCGAACGCATCTCACGGAGTAGCTGCGAAGGTTGAGAGTCTCCTAAAGTTAGTTCTGTCAAAACCTGCCTCAACTTTGCATTCTCGCTTCCAGATAATCGTTGAATTAAAGTTTCCTTCAGTTTCTTGTATTTGTCTGTCGCTGGAGGATCAAACACCACATCGCTTACCACACGAATCACACTCTCCTCCAAACCACTAACCACATGGTAAAATCGAGTTTTATCCTGTGTGATACCAGACAACTCGAATTGAGCCTCGAGCTGGAGGAACCAGAGATCCGGATAATTCCTCCAAAAAGGAACAGTTTTAACTGAAACTGCGTTCACTACCGCTTGCTGGAGAGTACCGGGCATCATGGATAACTCGGTTGCTGGAAAAGTAGAAGAAACACGTACACTTGAACTCTGAGAGGCATCTGTCAACTCACTCGCGACCGACTCATTCGAAAGGGCCATCACGAACGCAGGCTACGACTATAAACTACTTTGATGAACCGAAACAAAAGTACCTTGAGAAATATCCGAAGATTTCAACAATAATTAGCCTTGATAGATAGACTAAAGAATATATGTATATGTATATTAAAACTAATTCTTTTACATACAATATAATATAGAGACTCGCCAGATGAATAGATTGGAAAATATATGTAAGTATATATATGTAAGTATATATAAGTATATAACAGGAACAATGCGCGCTCGCATACGATAGGTTAACAGATTAATGTAAAATTTATATTTGTAATATAATATTTAAAAAGAAATAAAATGAAATACGAAAAACAGTTACTTCCCCTTTGGTTCTACGGAATCACCAGTTCTGAAAGCAGCTTTTAAGACGGTTCTTCTGGCTTACACTGGGAACTTTTCGTCTTTCTCCTCTTGCAGGAATCTTGAATCCTACTAGTGTGCGAAGGATCTCAATTTCTCCTTCTTTCTTGCCGTGAGAAGCTATTCCTTGGGTAGGGGGTAACCTTATGGTCACAAGACTGCTAGCGCAAGGTAATAATCCTCTATGGCTCGAGCTGCGGACTTTAGTCAGGAAAACAGTCGGCATCAAAACTTGAGGCCAGGTTGCCGATCACGTCGGGGTCACCAGTTTGTGGATCTCTTAAAGGATGGGGCAACCAATGGATATTATTGTTCAGAGTTTATCTCCATAGATCTCATCCGCAATGCATGTAAATAAGAACACAATATTTAATTTCTTTGGATAATTGTTATTAAAATATTTTTTGTAATTGTGATAAAAAGAAAAAACAAATTCACGTAAAAGTCCATAACGTTATTACTATTCCTTTTTTTTTAAACTTTTAATTCCAGTACAATTATTATTTTTTTACATTCTAAATTCCAGTACAATTATTATTCTTTTTAAATGTCGGTAGTATTTTTTTTAAAACATTTTCAAAAACGTGTTGTCTCAACGAAAAACAAAAAACTGACTAAATTATTTTACAACTTTTTGTTTGCTAATTCAAACATTCGCCTACTTCAAATATCTTCAGATATTCTGCAACGTACTTTCGCAATCCCATTTTCGAAAAAAACTACAAATGCAAAATAACCGGAGACAAATACCTTTCAGATAACAGCGGCAATACGAATACAACTTGGTCGTGCGTCGCGTCATGTCGCCACAATTAGTCGCTTCATCTTGTGCTAACTGCTGTAACGTTTTGATGGCAAGATATGCCGCTGGTGTTGTTCCAAATGTGACCGTAATCAAGGCATAATCTTTCAAGTCTTCATTTGGAGCATTTCCCCAAATTATTCTCTGGAAATTTTGGTGTTGAGGTGCCGCCTAGATCATTCTGTACGTTTTCTCTATATCTGCTGTAAAAGCGAAGTTGTACAGACGCCATCTTAGTAAGGTAGTCCAAATTGTTGGTTGGATTGTAGGTCCAACTAGCAGTTGCTCATTTAATGATTTGCCATTTGACGTAAGGCATTGAAAACTATTCGAAGTTTTGTGGTAGAACTCTCCTTGAGCACAGCATGGTATGGTAGATAGTAGAAAGGAATGTTGTCGTATGTTTTATTTTCTACTAGTGTAGGTGGAATAGACTTCATGTGGCCAAGCTGAGCGTATTCATCTATGCCATCTTTGTATAATTTGGCCATTGCTGGGTCGATAGACAGTTTTTTCTCTAATTGTAGGAATTGTCTGATAGCCATATTCCTAGATTGTCCAAGCTGCGGTGCATCTTGGTTCTTGAATGGTAAATGAACCTTGTGTTTTCCAGAGGGTAGACATTTTGTCGTATCTTTATACAACGTTTCACACAGTTGATCTTCGTGTGACAATGTTGGTCGGATGGTGCATCCTTCGAGCTCCCAAAATTTTCTCAACTGATTATCCCACTCAGTATTTATTGTTGTGTGGGTGGATAATACAGTTGTAGTTGCGCTCGTTGTTTCTGGTACTGCTCCAACCAGAATCCAACCTAATTCTGTATTTTGGGCTGTTGGAGAACTGCCAGTTCCTCTTCTTATTCCATTTTTAATAATGGTGGCGTAGATGTCTGCTCCGAGCAGAACATCGATTTATCTTGGAATTGAGAAGGTTGGGTCTGCTAAAGTAAGATTGGTGATGTGTTTCCAGTTTGTCCGAGCTGGAAATAATTCCGTAATTTTTTTGATAATGAGCATTTTGCTTTCTATTTGGAATTGGGTATATAAGGAGTTAATTGTGACAGTTGCTTGCTTTACAACGGTATTAGTGGGAGTTTTGCTAAGTCCAATTAGTTGATGGATGGTCGGAGATCCTTTAAGCTGTAATCGCTTAAGGGCTCATTCGGTCATAATGGACACTTGTGACCCAGAATCTATCAATGCTCGAAATGTCATTGTGATTCCGGATGGTGCTATGATATTAATCAGGGCTGTAGAAAGAAGTGCCCTTTTTACGTTTGAGGTTAGAAAATTTTGGACTTGCAGTTCATTATTTCTATCGGCGGGTGAGAATTGCTTTGCTTCCATATTGGAATTTTGGGAGGTCTGAATAGGTGACCTTGTAACCGAATGATTTTGCTCGTAATGAAGTAAAGAGTTATGATTTTTTTTGCAATGATAACACTTCTTACTGCTGGTGCAATTTGAGGATGAATGATTGGGTGATAAACAGTTTTTGCATAAATGCTTATTCGAGACAACTTCGTGTCGTTAGATCGTGGTCAGAGTTCTAAAGGTTGGACAATGAAATATGATATGGTTACCTTTGCAATGACTGCAAGAGGTTTTTGTTGTAGGGGGGTGTACTCGCGTTGAGCTCTTAGTATTGTTCAAGAATCCATATATTGGTTTAAGTGAGGTTGATTTTCTTTGTATCGTGTTTGACATTGTATCTCTATTTCCTATCATTTCCAGAGTTCGGAAGCGAGACTCTAGGAATTTTTTTAATGAGTTTAATTCTGGTAAATCAATGCTGCTATGTAAGCTCTGTTGTAATTTTTGTACAGTGAAATATATAATATTTGGGTCCCAATTGTTTGTTTCTACATCTAAATTGTGTAATGCTAATATTGCTTCTGTTATGTTGTCTAGTAGTCTTTTGATACTTTCGGCGGTATCATAATTTGTGGATGGAAGAGACAATAGTTTCTTTAGTTGAGCGTTAACAAGGATTCGCTTATTTGAGTAGCGTTCCTTTAAGAGCTGCCAAGCTGGTTTATAATTTGCGTCACATACTTCATAATACCTGAGCAGCTTTTCAGCTTCTCCAATTAGATTAGTTTTCAGAAAACATAGTTTCTCAACTTCTCTTAAATTATTGTTGTTGTGAATAACTTAATTGAATAAATCGTGGAATGAAATCCACGTAGAATACTCTCCATTAAATGTGGGTAGCTTGATTCTAGGAAGCCTAGGAATACTAACAGACGGCGTTGGTGTTAATCTGTCGATGTCCTCTTCCATGCTTGCTGCCATTTCAATATAGTATTCCCGAACCTCGCTAAATGTCTCTTTCGTAAAATAATCTAGCGATCATCTGTTGTCGCTCTTCTCTGTATAGACCTATGTCGAGTTTGGAATTCTTTCCAATACTCAACGAACGATTGTAAGCGTTTTTCTGTCGCTTTGACAGTCTTATTTTACCTTCTATTTGGTGCCTTTTGTACAGTTCTATCATTAGCTCTTTGACTTCGAGTTGGGACTCACTCAACTCTGACACAGAGTCAATGGTTTCGTCACCAACGTCAGATGAGATAGAACCTCCATCTTTCAGCATTTTGTATTGAGAGGCTTAGAACTGTGATAGTGTTAAGAACTGAATTTAATTTTATATTTTTACGGACTGAGTTATCCGGATTTGAAGGATCAATGTGAGAGCTAGTCTCAAACAATAAGAGAGAGATGCCGGTTGTTTAAAAGATACCTCAGCGTTTTTCAACTTCAAATATAAAATTTTATTCAATAATTCATTTCCTTAACCTAATATCACAAATTCATGAAATTCAAAAAGCTTAAAACTAGAAATTCAAATTAACAATTCAAATATATTTAAAAAAAAAAATCAATAAAAAAAGTGGTCTTTATTTCTGAAAAGAAGAAGAAGACTGGAATTAGTTTCTGTAACTTTATAAACTACTAGAATAAAAATTATAATGCTGCTAATACGTGTGGGCACTAGGGCAGTAAAATGACGCACACTATTTGATAGTAGCGACCCTTTCAGACAGAAAAGCTGAATAAGGAGCAAAAGGGGTACAGCAGCATGCTGCAACATGTGGTACAAAACGGCTGTAATGAGACCAAACTTTCAGATTAAATTCTGATCAGAATTATACTCCTGTAATAAAGATGAGAATAATTTCAGATTAATCTCTGAACAGAATTATACTTCTGTAATAAATATGGAAATAATTTCAGATTAAACTCTGACCAGAATTATACTTCTGTAATAAATATGGAAATAATTTCAGATTAAACTCTGAACAGAATTATACTTCTGTAATAAATATGGAAATAATTTCAGATTAAACTCTGACCAGAATTATACTTCTGTAATAAATATGGAAATAATTTCAGATTAAACTCTGAACAGAATTATACTTCTGTAGTAAGGATAGAAATATATTTTCAGATTAAATTCTGACCAGAATTATACTTCTGTATGGAGGAGAGGAACACGATTCTTATTTTCAGATTAGACTCTGAATCAGATGAACTCTGAGCAAAGAATGATTTTGTGCTGCGGCTCGTCAGATTTATATAGCCGCCGCATCCAGTTATGAGCTCTCGCCTCTTAGTGTTGCCCTAGCGACGTTTATTGCAATTGCTTGTATTTCACTGAGGCGAAGGCGAAGTCAGCTGACTGATGAAATGTCACTATATGACATTGCGAAATTGGCACAGAGGTAAGTTGCTGTAATTAATATTGTTTTTTTTTTGTATCTTCTAGTATTATTAATGAATTTGTTTGTTTGTTTGTAGATGATACGAGTCGTGGAAGAAGATAGCTGATGTCTTAAAATCCTACATACCGCAGCGTATCAAATCTTCATCGGAAATTACGTGATTTCGTGTGATGATAAAATTTCCTATTTAGATAAGTAGTTTGTAGAAAAACTGAATACTTTGTGGTTCTTTGTATCCTTTTTTTTCCTTTTAGGGTACTCATTGGTGAGTTGGATATGCAGCAGAAGTTTCCTCGGAAAATAATAGAGGTGAACCAAATATAGGAAAAGTGGAAAACGAAGGGGTTGAATGAATGGGCGAACAGTTCCTAAAAGAGAGAGACAAAAATTAAAATTATTTTTATAATTGAATATGAAATCAATTTGAGCAAAGTTGTTCTTAAAAGTCAGCACAGTACCAGGTTTGATGTGAAATTCATCAAACTTAATGAAATTAGTAGGATACACTGATCCATTGCATTTAAAGCTATATTTTTCAAAAATTTCCTTATTTATCTTTTTTTGAACTGCCGTGAATTTTGGGAAAGATTGTTAATTCATCGTAATTAAGAATAAAATTATCCAATTTGATAGAATTTTTAATAGTTATCGTTTCAATTGTATTTACTTTGCATTTGCTGTTCTAAGCTGTCTTTTTTAATTTTTGATGAAATGCCTCGAAACTAATTGATGAGATATGTTTCAAAGGCCCAACATTTTTCATTATAGTAGCGTAGTGAAGCAGTAAATGAAATTTTACAGTGAGGTTCAATTCGGAAATTTACAAATACAAAGAGTTATGCTCTCGAACATGATTCTCTAAGAATGCGTATAGATTTTTGTGAATTACATCACAAAAGCAAATGTTTAGTATATTACGTAAAATAAGGTGCAGATCCCACTCAATAGAATCTTCAGGAATCAAGTCGCCAATGAAAAAAGCAAAATTTTCTATAAAACAAAACATTTCTGCAGCTGACATTTTGATTTTTTTTTTTGTTTTTAAAGAGTCTACATTAAACAATGGTGGCTTATTAATATTAGAAAATCCGCAATTAAAAGTTAGAATTCTGTAATTAGGTTGCTCTAATGAAAAGAAATGTTTTTTTTTTATGGAAATTTCAAGCTAAACTAGAATGTCATATCGGCTACTCCTTCCAAAGTTCATGCATTATATCCACGGAATAATTATTACTTACATGGAAAAAATTCATTGAATTCCAAATCGAGTCCTCCTTCATGCTAGTATTGTAGCGTATTCCCCTTACGCTACCCTTTTTTCTTCCTTCCTTCGTTCCTTTTCCTTTTTACGGCTTCTCTACCTTCTGTAGAGAAACCCCCATAACTTTCTCAGGGTACCTGAAAAAGGGTGAAAAGTACATATTTTCGAGAAGTAGCCTTATGCTACTTCTCCATATAATGAAAAAAAAAAAAAAACTGAAAATAAAAGTTACATATTTCCGAGAGTAGCCCTATGCTACTTCTCCATATTGTATTCATCCTGCAAAACCAAAAAAAAAAAATAAAAAAAAATGAAAAAACCCTGAAATGCCAAAAGAAACAACAACAACAGCAAAATATTTTAAGTCGAAAAATTCTAAAATGGGCAAAACGCGCACAAATTAAAATATTTCGAATAAAACTCACCGCTAGTCAAAAACCTCCAGGAGACGAACACGGCAATTCGCCTAGCTGTATAGCATCACGCGATATCATCACGCTATGCATTACAGCAGGTCCGCCCGAAATTCCGAGGAAAAAGTTGAGCTCGAATGTACGCCGGCTGAGGCAAGCATTGGAGATTTTTTTTTCGAAAGAAAGAAAGAAAAAACGTTCGTCGGTCGGTCGGGAGGGATAGAGAACGGGTGGAATGTAGGCAGACCGCGCCGAGTTGAGGTAGTTGATTCTGAGCAGGCGACTAGGGAAGAACCACGCGCGCACAGGAGTAAAAAGTTTTTTTGTTGGTGAAATTTTGATTCGGAACGGTCGTGGAAGAAGATCAGATCATGGGACTTTTGTGATTCTCCGCTGGTTTATGGCTTTTCCTGAAAAGGAAAATGTCGATTAATTATTGACACGAGCGTTATAAATTGTTTTAATAGATTACCTGTGCAATCTTTCTTTGTGAACTTTTATTGCCAAGAGAGCATACCTGAAAAGGAAAATTATTTCATTATTTAGTGACTCTAGTGTTATAAGTTGGTTTATTGATTACCTGTGTCATTTTCCTTCGTGGAATTTTCATGCCAGAGAGCATATCTGAAAAGGAACATTTTGATTAATTAGTGACTCTAGTGTTGTAAGATGTGTAATTTTTCCTTGCTGAATTTTCGTACCGTGAAGGCGTATCTGGAAAAAGGAAAATTTTGATTTTTATGGATTACCTGCGTAAATTTTTGTTTGTGGAATTTTCATGCCAAGAAAGCATATCTGAAAAGGAAAATTATTTGATTATTTAGTGACTCTAGTGTTATAAGTTGTTTTACTGATTACCTGTGCCATTTTCCTTCGTGGAATTTTCATGCCACAGAGCATATCTGAAAAGGAAAATTTTGATTATTTAGTGACTCTAGTGTTATAAGTTGTTTTACTGATTACCTGTGCCATTTTCCTTCGTGGAATTTTCATGCCAGGGAGCTTATCTGAAAAGGAAAATTTTGATTAATTAGTGACTCTAGTGTTGTAAGATGTGTAATTTTTTCTTTGCTGAATTTTCGTACCGTGAAGGCATATCTGGAAAAAGGAAAATTTTGATTTTTATGGATTACCTACGTGAATTTTTGTTTGTGGAATTTTCATGCCAAGAGAGCATATCTGAAAAGGAAAATTATCTGATTATTTAGTGACTCTAGTGTTATAAGTTGTTTTACTGATTACCTGTGCCATTTTCCTTCGTGGAATTTTCATGCCAGAGAGCATATCTGAAAAGGAAAATCTTGATTAATTAGTGACTCTAGTGTTGTAAGATGTGTAATTTTTCCTTGCTGAATTTTCGTACCGTGAAGGCGTATCTGGAAAAAGGAAAATTTTGATTTTTATGGATTACCTGCGTAAATTTTTGTTTGTGGAATTTTCATGCCAAGAAAGCATATCTGAAAAGGAAAATTATTTGATTATTTAGTGACTCTAGTGTTATAAGTTGTTTTACTGATTACCTGTGCCATTTTCCTTCGTGGAATTTTCATGCCAGAGAGCATATCTGAAAAGGAAAATTTTGATTAATTAGTGACTCTAGTGTTGTAAGATATGTAATTTTTCTTTGCTGAATTTTCGTACCGTGAAGGCGTATCTGGAAAAGGGAAAATTTTGATTTTTATGGATTACCTGCGTAAATTTTTGTTCGTGGAATTTTCATGCCAGAGAGAATATCTGAAAAGGAAAATTTTGATTAATTAGTGACTCTAGTGTTGTAAGATATGTAATTTTTCTTTGCTGAATTTTCGTACCGTGAAGGCATATCTGGAAAAAGGAAAATTTTGATTTTTATGGATTACCTGCGTGAATTTTTGTTTGTGGAATGTTCATACCAAGAAAGCATATCTGAAAAGGAAAATTATTTGATTATTTAGTGACTCTAGTGTAATAAGTTGTTTTATGGATTACCTGTGTAAATTTGTCTTCGTGGAATTTTCCTGCCATGAGGGCATACCTGAAAAAGGAAAAGTTTGAATTAGTCAGTGACTCTGGTCGTATAATTTTTTTTTTATTATGATTTACCTGTTTAGTTTTCTTCGATGATTTCGACGCCGTGGAAGCATACCTGGGAATAAAGTGTTAATTATTCAGAAACTCTTGTGATAGATCTTTATGAATTACCTGTGTAATGCGGTTCATTAATTTTCACGCCGTACAGTTGTATTCAAAAGGAAAACTTTGGTTAATCAGGGTCTCTCGCGAACTTTCTTTTTCGAGTTCCGTATTCCCATTATTCGCTATACATATCACAGCTTTGGAATATTGAAGAATAAGTGCGTAATACAAAAAAAAAAAACATATAAAACACAAATAAAGAAGGAAAAAAAAATAAAGGAGAAATATGTAAATTACTATTCTATTAATAAATAAAAAAAAAGAAAAAAGAGGTCAATGTACCCACAAGTACAACTCCTAGCAGTCAATAGTCCTGTCAACGAAAGGGTGCACCCAGTCAACTCTAGCATATGTCATCGAGGGACTTCGTTCGCCTCTTATTTGTCCTGGTAGAGGTCCAAGGTTTAGTATTTAATATTGTCTTGAAAATAAAAGATATCTTTTGGTTTTGACTGTCGGTCGGCAGCGGCCCAAGGGCTCGTAATGTTATCCTAAGTAGAATAAAAAAAAAAAAAAAAGGTATCTTTTGTTTGAAGTCGTGGCCAGTAGAAGCCCAAAGTTTGAGAATAGCGTACTTCTTGCATGAATCCTAGTCATAAGTATAGGTAGTAGGGCCAGCTTAGAATAAGCTGTATAAATGTATATGAATATAGTCTTCTTATTAACGTAAAGGCAGGGAAGAAGTGACAAAAGGAAGGCATTTTCTATTATAGTGAATTTTTTTTTTTTTGGTGCATATCTAATTTGTACAGCTGGTTTTGTATGGAGAATCGTGGGATGAGATTATTATTAAATATTTTGTGAACTTACGGAGCCGTGTACTCCATTTCTTAACTAGTAGCCCTGTTCAACCACCGTTGTCCATCGTCCACCCTTCGTGGGTAGGCAGACCCCTCATACCGGGCGGGTATGGAACGCATTGCTACAGGTAATAGTCTCAACGTGATGGAGTAGCTAACTTTGGGACATGGTATGGCGGATCGATTCGTGGAGGTAGGCCTCTAGCACACACATTCTTCACATGGGGCTAAGCATATCAGTACGGCTTTGGAGGCTTAGCCAGGGTGGATGGGGGCGATTGGGTCCAATATTACCCAAAGCTTGAGTCTCAGCATCATCAGAGACTCTCACTCGCTCTCTCCCTCTCTCATCGCTTCCTGCTCCGGCGTTGAACGTTCTCCGGGTGTTAATATCTAGGTCCTGCGTTGACGATGTTTCCGCTGTTGTTTTTTTTGCTTACTAACATCAAATTAAATAAATTTTCTTCCATCTAGAATTCTAGGTTTCACCAGGAGGAGGAAACTTGCCTAGTTCTCAGTCCTTATTTTTTTTTTGTCCGTCCGTCCGTCCGTAGTCTCACCTGCAATTTCGGTTTTCTTTTACTGTCCGTCCGTCTGTCTGTTCAACTATTCTGTCGATTATGCACAGTTCAGCAAGCATTGAAGGGATGTGGGTGGCAAGAACCACCCCAAGCCGGCTGATCGCTAGCGGCATACTCGCTGTGCAGCCACCCACACATATCCTGGATATGATTTTGTAACCAAGAAGTGTCGGACGCGGTATGTGTTTACATTCAGGTACAAGTGGATGTAGGTAGATCTGTCGGCTGACAAGCTTTTCGTTACAAATGGCGCCCAACGTGGGGCTGTTTTTTTTTTTTTTGGCTTTAGTCAAGCTTCTCTTGACTAAAGCGCGATTTTATTATTTCAAGATTAATTTTTGATATTTCTGGTCGCCCATTTGTGTTACAAATGGCGCCCAAAGGTTGTTTTTTTTTGGCTTTAGTCAAGCTTCTCTTGACTAAAGCGCGATTTTATTATTTCAAGATTAATTTTTGATATTTCTGGTCGCCCATTTGTGTTACAAATGGCGCCCAAAGGTTGTTTTTTTTTGCTTTAGTCAAACTTCTCTTGACTAAAGCGCGATTTTATTATTTCAAGATTAATTTTTGATATTTCTGGTCGCCCATTTGTTTTGTTAGATTTTGTTTAGAAAAATTAACTTTAAAGAAAACACGAAAGATTGAGATCTTCATATAATTTATTTTTAATTTAATCCAAAGGAAACTGTAAGAATAATTTACAAGCGTAATGATTCTACTCGTTGCTACCGATTGCTATGAGATTACAAGCGTAACTAACCGATAAGAGAATTATTGAATGCACATTTCAGAAAATTTATATCTACAATATGTATGTATGTACTTAACCTATGCAAATAGCTAGAGAATGATTTGAGCAAATTCTGTAATGGATGGGATGGATGATATATTGTTCATGATGAACCGCTAGATTGGTTGTCTGCTGCTTCGGTCTAAACATTTCCGCCCGCCTCGTCCCTAGGACGAAAAAAATTGAGAATCCTGAGCTCCAGGTGGGCCTTCCGCCCGCCCTGACGAGACTGCATCCTCCGTTACATCCTCGTTATCTTGAACAGGGAGAATGCATAGTTTATTTAGTGGACGCTTGATGAGATGATTTTGCGTCTTAATAGTTGCCACTCGGACAAGATGATCAGGACCAGGATAGACCTTCTCAATGCGGCCTAGGCTCCAGTTTGATGGTGGAAGGCGGTCATCCTGAATAAGAACCTAAAGTCCTGGTTTGATGTTTTTATACTGATGAGTCCATTTTGTACGTGCTTGAACATTGTTAAGGTAGTCCTTCGACCAGCGGCTCCAGAAATGTTCATACATTTGATGGACGAGCTTCCATCTAGAGAGTCGATGTGGATTGACGTCTTCCAGAGAGTGTTCAGGTGTTGTAAGGAGGGCGGAACCAACTAAAAAATGCCCGGGTGTTAACGCCTGTAAGTCATCAGGATCAGAGCTTAATGGATACAATGTTCGAGAATTAACACATGCCTCGATCTGGGTAAGCAAGGTATAAAGCTCCTCGAACGTTAATGTAGATGTTCCAATAACTCTTTTCATGTGATGCTTTACCGCCTTTACACCAGCTTCCCACAGTCCACCGAAGTTGGGAGCATTTGGTGGGATAAAAGACCAATCAGTTCCTTTCGATGTGAGGAAATGGTTGAGTTCCTCAGGTATTTGTAATTTACAAAAGAAAAGAAGTTTGCGAAGTTCTTTAGCTGCACCAACAAATGTAGTTCCATTATCACTGCAAACCTTTCTGCAGGGTCCGCGGCGTGCAGTAAAACGTTTGAAGGCCGAGATAAATGCTGCAGTCGTTAGGTCTGACACCAGCTCTAAATGAACCGCTTTCGTGGCCATGCAAACAAATAGCGCGATATAGGCTTTATGTGAAATTTTACCTCGTCCAGGTCCATACCGAACAAGAATAGGACCAGCATAGTCGACGCCACTGTGTAAAAACGGTCGTGTAGGTTTAACTCTAGCAGCTGGCAACATTCCCATAAATTGCTGATTGACAGAGGTACGTTGTCTGAAGCATCTTATACATCGTCGGCTTAAGTTTCGAATGAGATTTTTTGCTCCTAAGATCCAAAATTGTTGTCGAATAAAATTTAAATTCATCTGGACACCTCCATGCAAGGTTTTATCGTGCGCATCAGCAACTATGAGTGCAGATAAGGGGCTATCCTTTGCCAACAGAAATTGATGTTTGGAATCATAAGCCAACTCAGAGTTTTGTAATCTGCCTCCTACACGTATCGTATGTGTTTCAAAATCGAAGATAGGAGATAAGCTAAGAATTGAACTACGTTTATTAATCGTTTGTCTGTTCGACAGTTGACTGTATTCTACAGAGAAATAAACATGCTGATCAGATTTTCAGTTCGGATGGTGTAAGAGGTCCTTTTTTGCAGAGGTCAGCCGATATATTGCAATTCGATGCTAGGGATTCCTTCTTGCGGTTTTCAATCAAAATTTTGCAGGTCCGTATAAATCGGATGCAGTAAGCTGTGAATCTCAACAGTCGAGACAATGACGAATACTTTAAGATAAGATCCCATTGGGTTGGTCTATTGATTGAAGCAAGAACACTGATGAGTCCAGTCCTGGCTTCGAGATCACCATTGAGCTGCAGATTGTGATGTGCAGGGCGTTGGGGCCAGGTTGTTGAGGCGGATTTCAGCCACGGAAGTCCTTCCCACCATAAGGAATGGGACATTAGTCTATGTGCAGGAATTCCTCTCGATGCACAATCGGCAGGATTATCACGCGATGGTACATAACGCCACTTGACGGAGGGAATTAGTTCTATTATGTGACTCACCCTATTCGCCACAAATGTCTTCCATTTTGATGGATGAGTAGTAATCCATGTTAACACAGTGAGTGAATCAGTCCAGCAGTAAATCGGAACGTTTCCTATATCCAACGTTGAGTGAAGATTATTTACGATTCGAGCAAGCAGGTGAGCACCCATAAGCTCCAATCTGGGGACAGAGATCCTTTTAAGAGGTGCAAGCTTTGTTTTCGAGCATAGGATAGACACTTGAATATTGTTGAAGTCATGTAACGCTCGGAAGTAGATAACTGCTGCGTAGCCGCTTTCCGATGCATCACAGAAGGCATGTATTTCATATGACAACGCGGACGAATCATAGCCAATCCACCGTGGAATTGTGATAGCTTCAAGTTGAGTCAACTCCCTACGGAAATTGAGCCATTCGGTCGCAATATCCTGAGGTAGCGGAGTATCCCAGTCGAGCTTGAGCAACCATAGCTTCTGAAACAAGGCTTTAGCCATGATTATGGTTGGAGATAAAAATCCAAGTGGATCGTACAACTTTGCGACGTCAGATAACAAATTGCGTTTAGTTATAATCGCTGGAGCATCTGAATGTGTTACTTTAAATCCGAAGCTGTCCGAAGTCGGGTTCCAAAGTAGAGCTACTGTTTTGATAATTGTATCTTCTGATAAGGTGAGATCACGACTTAATGAGTGTATTTTGCTTAAATCTAAGGCTTCATTCGAGTTGGATGACCATTTATGAAGGTGGAATCCGCCGGCTTGAAGGATGTTTATTAATTCACACTGACAATTTAAAGCTGAAGGAATGTCGTCTGCTCCAAAGAGCACATCGTCGACGTAGAAGTTTTCCCGAAGAATTTTAGATCCTATTGGATAATGTAACTGCTCATCATCAGCTAATTGATGTAAGGTGCGTATAGCTAGATAAGGGGCTGATGTAGTACCGTATGTGACGGTAAGCAAACGGTATTCTAATGGCATCTCGCCTTTAGAATTTCGCCAAATGATTCTTTGCAGATCACAATCCTGTTTGTCCACTAGGATTTGCCGGTACATCATCTTAATATCAGCCGCGAAAACCACTACATGCTTTCTCCAATTTAGGACTATAGCAGCGAGATCAGATTGAAGCTTTAGTCCGACTGCTAAGTAATCATTCAATGCAAGGCCTCCTCTAGACTTTCGTGATCCGTTGAAGACCACACGGAGCTTTGTGCTACTACTATTTTCGTTGATCACTCCATGATGAGGCATATAGAAGATGGATGATAATCTCTTTTCTTTCTCGCCACTAGAAATAATTTCCATATGATTGAGGCGCAAGTATTCTTCCATAAAGTCAACGTACTGATCCCGTAGGTTAGGGTTGGAATTGAAACGTCTTTCAAGTGAGTGAAGGCTCGGCAGTGCATTGGACTTGGAATCGCCAAAGACTGTTTGTTGATAAATAGGACGGATTGGAAGTCGAACAACATAGCGACCATCTGATCTTCGTCGAGTCGTTTCTTTGTAAAAGATTTCACAAGCTTGTTCATCTTCTGACAGGGTATCTTTATTTGTAGGCACCTCTTCTACTTCCCAAAACTTTTGTAATAGTAAATCTACTTGATGAGAGGAACTGTCAAGCGCAATGCAATGTGATTGCACAGAGTTACTTTTAACATAATCTATGGCTGGAGCAGGTCCAGATAAAATCCATCCTAGGGAGGTATTTTGAGCGGTAGGGTTACCCTTTCTAAGTCCTTCTAGCAAAAGAGACCAATAAATATCCGCACGAATGATAAGATTGATTTCAGTATTATCGAAAAACTCAGGGTCAGCTAGCCTTAGATTATTTAAGTGGGGCATTTCTGCTATGGAGATTTTCTGAGTGCTTGCAACCTTTGTGAGTTTCGGTAGGACTAAAGCCAATATCTCAATAGAGTAGTCGGTATGGACGCAGGATTGAATGCATAGTGGAACCATTGATTTAACGCATCCTCCATTGGAAGCACCGATTCCTTGAACAGGAATATTGACCTTTTGGCGCTGTAACTTTAAGTAGGAAAATACAAACGATGATACAAAAGAAGCTTGAGATCCCTGATCGAGTAGTGCTCGCACTTGTAGGCTTTTTCCTGAAGGTGATCGTAGACGAACTCGAGCAGTAGCGAGTAATATCGTAGAAGGGTTTTGTACTGACTTGACGGAGAGTGTCGTTATAGGTTGTGTTGATGTAAATTGTCGAGTTACTTTAGCATCGTTTTTTACATCATTCGGCGTTGACGCTTCTTGTGTTTTGTGCAACATCGTGTGGTGTGATTGATGACAATATTTACATCTATATGAAGAGGGACAATTTGTTACAGAATGGTTTACGCGTAAACAATTTTCACAAATTTGCTCCTTTGACACGAACTTCAGTCGCTGAGGGACACTCAGTTTACGGAATAAAGGACAGAAGAGGAGTAAATGATTTCCATTACATTTTGCACATTTCCCATAGTTATTAGTTTTATTTGTAGCTAGATGAACTTTGATCGGAGATGGTTTTACCATGTGTTTTTGGTGATAAAATTTATTAACTTCCTTCTGCCGCGTAGAGCTAGCACCTACTACTTCCAAGGTGGTAACACGGTGTTGAAGGAAAATACGCAACTCTGTGAAGGTAGACATAGTGGTGGGGGAGGAAAGTGAATTTTCCCAATCCCTTCGAGTTGAGGGATCTAACTTTTGAACTGTTATGAAGATTAACCAGTCATCCCAATTATACACTGAACGTTTTAATGATTCTAAGGCCTTAAGGGCTTCAATAGTACCATCATATAGTCGTCTTAGTTCATCGGCTGATTCAGTTTTCATAGACGGTACAGATGTTAGTAATTTTAGATTGGACATGACAAGTAAACGTTCATTTTGATAACGCTCGCAGAGAACTTTCCATGCGGCGGCGTAATTACTCTCGGTATTAGCGAGACTTCGAAGAACTTGTTCGGCCTGCCCGAAGAGGCTGGTTTTCAAATAGTAGAGTTTTTGTGAGCCTGTAAGCTCACGACTCGAAGCGATGAGACTTTGAAACAAATCATGAAATGATGGCCATTCTTTTAAGTCTCCACCGAAGCGTGGTAAATGAATTTTTGGAAGAGAAGAAATCGAGTGTGCACCCATGGAAAACGATGGATCTAATGAATTGTTTGTAGGATTCTGAAGAGAGGATTTAACTTCATCCATCATATCTTTTAAATCCGCACCGGCTTCACAGTAATTGACTTCCGTATTTACGTAATGATCCTCAGCAAAATATTTCTGGGTAAGATATTCTTCACTTGCTTCGGCGATAAGAGAATCATGATTCCTTTCAAATTTTTCCCAATATTTCTCCAACAACTCTATCCGCGTTTGGAGATAATTTGCCGTCAGATTCTCTTTACCGCTTTTCTTTGTATTGAGTATGAAATTACTAATGAGAGTCATTAGTGTTTGCTGCTGCTCTAATAATCTGTCCATGTTAGTACGATAAGAAAACTGTAAAAGACTTACCGAAAACACAATTATATGTATATGTGCATACAGTTTAACTATATGATCAAACGATCGATATCTGGCTTAGGTATCTACACCAGACGGAACTGTTTTGTCCAAAGCAAAAAAAAAGTTGTTTATAATAACTTCTAAACAGTGAGTGAGGTCACAAACAATTTTATTCAATGAAAAATCAAAAATCTTTCCTATAAGCTGCACTGTTAACTCACAACACCAGTTTTTTCCACGTGTCCCGTTTTTCACAGCACTTACACATAGGTGCTTAGCACAAAGATTAAATAAGGTTTTTTCTCGATTACGGGAAGGATGCGAACTGATTTTTATTACAATTCTAGAAAAGTCCAGAAATTCCCGGGTTTGGGCACCAAAATGTTTTGTTAGATTTTGTTTAGAAAAATTAACTTTAAAGAAAACACGAAAGATTGAGATCTTCATATAATTTATTTTTAATTTAATCCAAAGGAAACTGTTACAAGCGTATTAAGAATAATTTACAAGAGTAATGATTCTACTCGTTGCTACCGATTGCTATGAGATTACAAGCGTAACTAACCGATAAGAGAATTATTGAATGCACATTTCAGAAAATTTATATCTACAATATGTATGTATGTACTTAACCTATGCAAATAGCTAGAGAATGATTTGAGCAAATTCTGTAATGGATGGGATGGATGATATATTGTTCATGATGAACCGCTAGATTGGTTGTCTGCTGCTTCGGTCTAAACACAAATGGCGCCCAAGGGTTGTTTTTTTTTGGCTTTAGTCAAGCTTCTCTTGACTAAAGCGCGATTTTATTATTTCAAGATTAATTTTTGATATTTCTGGTCGCCCATTTGTGTTACAAATGGCGCCCAATCGGGATTTTTTTTTTCTTTTCTGGCCTTTAGTCAAGCTTCTCTTGACTAAATGGTAATTACTTTGACTTAAATTTTATTTTTTCTTTGTAGTATTTCTGGTCGCCCATTTGCGTTACAAATGGCGCCCAAACCGTTTTTTTTTCTCGGCCTTTAGTCAAGCTTCTCTTGACTGAAGTGCAATTACTATTTCTATGATTATTTCTGGTCAAGAATCATTTCTTAATTTTTGGTATCATTATTAGATCTTTTTTTTTGTTGTTTTCTGTAATGGAAGGCCTCAGTGTTCTAAGCTGACGTAAGCGATGTCGTTTAAGTTAATCTAGGTTGTTGACGGAAGTCATGCTACTTTTGTTGGCAGCAGTGTGTGACCGGACGTGGGTTGCCTGGCCGGATGCAAGGGGCTGAGTCCACGCAGAGCTCTTCTTGCCTCTGTGAAGTGCGTTACTTCCACGATAGCTCCTTTTTGGCTCTGGTTGGGCTCGACCTTTGTATCGCGGTGGGGTCACTCGGCCGTGGTCCTGGCTGCATGAGTGGTAATAAAGTGCCTTCGGTCAAGTTCAAGTTAATTGTTACACTAAATTCAATAGTTTCCTTTTGTTTAAGTGCTCATTTCCTCGGCAACAAGCGAGTCTTGTGCGCGAGGCGTACCACCTGTGAAGCCAAGCTTCGGCTCGTGGACGCCGAGTTGACGACCACTTGACAGTGTTACCTGCATGACGAGCTGGTCAGCTGACCCAAACCTGGCAGGTTGTTGAACGATGTTCTTCTTCTGATTCTGTCCTTGTCTGGGCATTGGTGTCGGCTTACCGGTTTTAGTGTGCACCTTCGCACCAGGTTTTTTTTTGTTCAAACCCTTCTTCCCTTATCATTATCAAATTCAGTAATTCCTCTTGATGTTCCCTAGTGTAAGGGTGAGTTGTTCGGTTTGGGGTGGTCAGTCAGCGTTGTATGCGAGGCACACGTTGTTGAAATTAGTTCCTTGGACTTCTGTTAGTTCCAGGGAGAAGCCATTTTAGTTTTGGGTTTTGTAAGGCTGTTTTGAGGCCTGTATTGTCACAATTGGCAGGCATGAGCTTTCATTTTCGTTGCTTCTTGTTAATTATCTCGAGATATTCATACATACAACCGGCTACTGCTTCTCGCCTGAGTACTGGCAGCCACTGAATTGCTGACAACTCACCTCCGCCTTTGATCTGTTGACTTCAGTCTCTTGCCAAGTTGATGGACGTGGTCCGTCTTCTTTGATGTTTCTTTTATCCTTGGTAAAAGAGTGTTCGTCCTGATCATCCTAGCATGGGACGGCAACCCTTCAGGTTCTGGTTCCACAATTTTAGTTTTCTACAATCGTTAGCCCTCAATATGGACTGACCGAAGTGCATAGTTGAGCAATGTTCTGCGTTGAGGGAGAGAGAGAGTTTTTGTTTAAATCCAGCTAGGCTGGAAGAAGAAGTTTTCGTTTTGTGTGTGTTGAACGGGCATACTGTCCTCGCCGAACCGCCATGCCAACATCCCTCTTTACAAATGATCAACGTAGAGTATAAAAGCATTTTCTTATTTATATAGTTATTTGGCATAACTTTCTTTGAAATTATTGTTAAACGTTTTTTTTTATATACATTTATCTGGCACATTTTTTTTTTTTTTTTTTTTTTTTTGTAGCTGAATTACCTTCAGCATTATCAGGATAAGCACATTTACACATTCCTTTTCTTCGGTGTTTTTTTTTTATATACATACTCGGCACAGTTCCAGGTGAATATTCTCTCGCATTAGGATAGACACGTTTTTTTGTTTTTTTTTGTGTAGTTGTATTTTGCACAATTTTCGTCTGAATTATCGCGACATTAGTACAAACGAATTGTTTTTCTTTCTTTCTTTTTATTTATTCATTCGGCACAATTTTTCTGGGCATCATCTTTGGCCTTATCATAAAGGCTTTGTGGTTTCTTGTATATACATAGATATTTGGTACAATTCCCGGTCGCAGTATCATCGTAACTCGTTAAACGCCTTTTGGGTTTTTCTTTGTTTACCATACTTGGCGGAATTCTCAGGTGAATTATCGTGAGTAGTCACATCTTTGTTTCCCTGTTGTATTGGGTGCAAACGCTGGTTGAACTACTCTTGGCATTACTATAGACGCGTTTTTATATTCTGCTTAATTCTCGGGGAATTTTTCTTTTGATATCAACACCAGAGCATTACCTCGCGGGTTTTTCTTTTTTTTTTTTCTCAATTTTATTTGTCGGAAGTTTCAGACTAAGATGGACTTCTCCTTCTTATCACCGGATGAGCTTGAGGTCGAATTCGCGGTACGCAACCTTAGATCCGCTGACGCTAACGCTCGCCGTAATCTCACAGAGGTGTACGAGGCCGAGAAGTTGGAATCCGACAGAGCACCCTTTAAGTCTCACGCTCATAAAAATCCAGCGCGCGAATTAGACTATATTATCAGTCGAGTCGACGCTCTGAATCGTGACCTGAGTTCAGACCCCATCCGAACTGTCGAAGATCGTACGCGTTATACCAGTCACGTGCTCCATGTACTCTATAGAGCCCAGCGGCTGCGTAACACGTCTCCCTCTGTCCAGACTGATGCGCAAGCTTATGTCCAGACCTTGGTGGATATCCTGAGCCGTGTCGAGGCCTCTCAGCCTACGACAGAGCCCCTGGCTGAGGGCGCTGGAGGCGCAACGCTCTCAGTTCCTGTGATTAGCACAGATAGTCAAGGGGCTAACCCGTTGACAGGTGCTAAGCCGAAAATAGTTTTGACCACCGAAGGCGCTGCGGTGAACGTACCAGGACCTAACTTGGGGAACGTCCACACTAAGCCTGCCGAGTCGTACCTGGACTTTTCAATATTCGAAGATCAGAGGGCTCAAGCAGCTCCCACTGACATACCACACACGTTTGCTGACCCAATGTCGGCAAGGTCACGTATTCCGTAACACGGTGTTGAAGGAAAATACGCAACTCTGTGAAGGTAGACATAGTGGTGGGGGAGGAAAGTGAATTTTCAAAATCCCTTCGAGTTGAGGGATGTAACTTTTGAACTGTTATGAAGATTAACCAGTCATCCCAATTATCCACTGAACGTTTTAATGATTCTAAGGCCTTAAGGGCTTCAATAGTACCATCATATAGTCGTCTTAGTTCATCGGCTGATTCAGTTTTCATAGACGGTACAGATGTTAGTAATTTTAGATTGGACATGACAAGTAAACGTTCATTTTGATAACGCTCGCAGAGAACTTTCCATGCGGCGGCGTAATTACTATCGGTAATAGCGAGACTTCGAAGAACTTGTTCGGCCTGCCCGAAGAGGCTGGTTTTCAAATAGTAGAGTTTTTGTGAGCCTGTAAGCTCACGACTCGAAGCGATGAGACTTTGAAACAAATCATGAAATGATGACCATTCTTTTAAGTCTCCACCGAAGCGTGGTAAATGAATTTTTGGAAGAGAAGAAATCGAGTGTGCACCCATGGAAAACGATGGATCTAATGAATTGTTTGTGGGATTCTGAAGAGAGGATTTAGCTTCATCCATCATATCTTTTAAATCCGCACCGGCTTCACAGTAATTGACTTCCGTATTTACGTAATGATCCTCAGCAAAATATTTCTGGGTAAGATATTCTTCACTTGCTTCGGCGATAAGAGAATCATGATTCCTTTCAAATTTTTCCCAATATTTCTCCAACAACTCTATCGGCGTTTGGAGATAATTTGCCGTCAGATTCTCTTTACCGCTTTTCTTTGTATTGAGTATGAAATTACTAATGAGAGTCATTAGTGTTTGCTGCTGCTCTAATAATCTGTCCATGTTAGTACGATAAGAAAACTGTAAAAGACTTACCGAAAACACAATTATATGTATATGTGCATACAGTTTAACTATATGATCAAACGATCGATATCTGGCTTAGGTATCCACACCAGACGGAACTGTTTTGTCCAAAGCAAAAAAAAAGTTGTTTATAATAACTTCTAAACAGTGAGTGAGGTCACAAACAATTTTATTCAATGAAAAATCAAAAATCTTTCCTATAAGCTGCACTGTTAACTCACAACACCAGTTTTTTCCACGTGTCCCGTTTTTCACAGCACTTACACATAGGTGCTTAGCACAAAGATTAAATAAGGTTTTTTCTCGATTACGGGAAGGATGCGAACTGATTTTTATCACAATTCTAGAAAAGTCCAGAAATTCCCGGGTTTCGGCACCAAAATGTTTTGTTAGATTTTGTTTAGAAAAATTAACTTTAAAGAAAACACGAAAGATTGAGATCTTCATATAATTTATTTTTAATTTAATCCAAAGGAAACTGTTACAAGCGTATTAAGAATAATTTACAAGCGTAATGATTCTACTCGTTGCTACCGATTGCTATGAGATTACAAGCGTAACTAACCGATAAGAGAATTATTGAATGCACATTTCAGAAAATTTATATCTACAATATGTATGTATGTACTTAACCTATGCAAATAGCTAGAGAATGATTTGAGCAAATTCTGTAATGGATGGGATGGATGATATATTGTTCATGATGAACCGCTAGATTGGTTGTCTGCTGCTTCGGTCTAAACACAAATGGCGCCCAAGGGTTGTTTTTTTTTGGCTTTAGTCAAGCTTCTCTTGACTAAAGCGCGATTTTATTATTTCAAGATTAATTTTTGATATTTCTGGTCGCCCATTTGTGTTACAAATGGCGCCCAATCGGGATTTTTTTTTTCTTTTCTGGCCTTTAGTCAAGCTTCTCTTGACTAAATGGTAATTACTATTGTCGTAATCAATTCTGGTCGTACTTTGACTTAAATTTTATTTTTTCTTTGTAGTATTTCTGGTCGCCCATTTGCGTTACAAATGGCGCCCAAACGGTTTTTTTTCTCGGCCTTTAGTCAAGCTTCTCTTGACTGAAGTGCAATTACTATTTCTATGATTATTTCTGGTCAAGAATCATTTCTTAATTTTTGGTATCATTATTAGATCTTTTTTTTTTGTTGTTTTCTGTAATGGAAGGCCTCAGTGTTCTAAGCTGACGTAAGCGATGTCGTTTAAGTTAATCTAGGTTGTTGACGGAAGTCATGCTACTTTTGTTGGCAGCAGTGTGTGACCGGACGTGGGTTGCCTGGCCGGATGCAAGGGGCTGAGTCCACGCAGAGCTCTTCTTGCCTCTGTGAAGTGCGTTACTTCCACGATAGCTCCTTTTTGGCTCTCGTTGGGCTCGACCTTTGTATCGCGGTGGGGTCACTCGGCCGTGGTCCTGGCTGCATGAGTGGTAATAAAGTGCCTTCGGTCAAGTTCAAGTTAATTGTTACACTAAATTCAATAGTTTCCTTTTGTTTAAGTGCTCATTTCCTCGGCAACAAGCGAGTCTTGTGCGCGAGGCGTACCACCTGTGAAGCCAAGCTTCGGCTCGTGGACGCCGAGTTGACGACCACTTGACAGTGTTACCTGCATGACGAGCTGGTCAGCTGACCCAAACCTGGCAGGTTGTTGAACGATGTTCTTCTTTTGATTCTGTCCTTGTCTGGGCATTGGTGTCGGCTTACCGGTTTTAGTGTGCACCTTCGCATTAGGTTTTTTTTTTTGTTCAAACCCTTCTTCCCTTATCATTATCAAATTCAGTAATTCCTCTTGATGTTCCCTAGTGTAAGGGTGAGTTGTTCGGTTTGGGGTGGTCAGTCAGCGTTGTATGCGAGGCATACGTTGTTGAAATTAGTTCCTCGGACTTCTGTTAGTTCCAGGGAGGCTTCTGGCGGAAGTCGCGTCGTTGCTCCGCGCTGCCGGCCTGACGATCAACGTGGAGAAAAGTAAGTTTTGTATGAGAGAGGTCAGATACCTTGGTTTTGTAGTTGGGGATGGGTGCTTGCGGGCTGATCCCGAAAAGGTCACAGCTATTCAGAGCTTGCCAAGGCCAACAACTGTCAAGAAAATACGTAGCTTCCTCGGAGTATGCGGCTGGTATAGGAGGTTCATTCCACATTTCGCTACTATCGCTAGTCCTCTGTCGGATCTCCTAAAGAAGAACGTTAAGTTCGAGTGGAACGAACGAGCGGAGCTGGCATTCCAACAGTTGAAACAGTGCCTGATGACCGCGCCGGTGCTCGCGAACCCCGACTTCTCCAAGCCTTTTTTCATTCAGTGCGACGCTAGCACTACAGGGGTTGGAGGCGTCTTATTTCAGCGTTCTGTAGACGGGGATGAGCATCCCATCGCTTACATGTCGCAGAAGCTGAACGCTTCGCAGAGCAATTACAGCATAACTGAGTTAGAGTGTCTGGCCGCCGTATTGAGCATTAAAAGATTCAGGCCGTATGTGGAAGGACTGGAGTTCACGGTCATTACTGAACACGCTAGCCTCAAATGGCTCATGGACCAACGGGATCTATGTGGCAGGCTGGCTCGTTGGAGCCTCAAACTCCAGGCCTTCAAATTTCACATTGAATACCGTAAGGGTAAGGACAATGTGGTGGCTGATGCTCTTTCAAGGTCATTTGCTGATGAGGCAGTAGAACACCACACTGACGAGCTAGTCCATCCGGCTCATATCAGCTCGCTCGATCTGAGTTCACCTGCATTCCAAGAAAAAACGTACGTTAGTAAAGTAAAGTATTTATCTCATTTTCGCTTCCAAATAACAACGTCTCCGGGGAGCAGGTTCAGTGGAAGCTATGGGTTCCCGATAATCTCACGGGCGATTTAATCAAGTCAGAGCATAGTCCTCCTATGGCAGCACACTTCGGTTTCGCGAAAACTCTGGAAAAGCTGCGCCGTCAGTACTATTGGCCGAGCATGGCATCTGAGGTACGTCGGTTTATAAACGCCTGTAGTAGATAAGCTATGGCGTTTCTGGCCCACTTTTTTGAGCCTCCAGGATTTCGCCACAGATGGCGCCACCGTCGCTAGGTGGTGTAAATCCATACTAAATGTGGGTTTGTGTCTTGGATGTCCTGGTTTATGTCTTGGATGTTGGGGATACGAGACCACTTTGGGGGATACGAGACCACTTTTAGCACTCTCCAGCATAGGGAAATAGCATAGGATTTCGATTTTGTTCCTGAAGTTCGCTTATTTTTCATCTCGAATCTTGGGGATACGAGACCACTTTGGGGGATACGAGACCACTTTTAGCTCTCTCCAGCATAGGGAAATAGCATAGGATTTCAATTTTGTTTCTGGAGTTCGCTTATTTTTCATCTCAGACTCGTAGCCTCTAAGTTTTTCATCTCGAGTTTTGGGATACGAGATCACTTTCAGTTGTGAAGGGGGTGGGAAGCTTTATTGATGGATTTGGTCTTGACTGCGCCCTAGTGGCATTAGTCGGTACTACGGTTTTCTTGGATAGATATGTGGTGCGCCTAAATGTAGGCTTTTGGTTTTGAACTAATATTAGTAATAATTCAAGTTACCGCTAGGAAATTTTTGTTCATGCCAATGGATTCTAGATGGGAGGTTTGTGAGGGGGATAGTATAGGATAGGGAGGGGGGTAATGAAATTTTCATCAGAAATCCCCTACGGGCTCTGGTTTTCGAGATATTAGCGTATAAGTTATTTTTGTTCATGCCAATGGATTCTAGGTAGTGTAGGGTGGGAGGGGGGACGAAATTCTCATCAGAAATCCTCTACGGGCTCGCCATTTCTTGAGTAAGGTTACCTAGCGGCATTAGTCGGAACTACTAGCATGCCTTAGTTTTGCTGTTTTCTTTTATCAGCGGGGAAGTTCTAGATATCAGCATGACGTCATCTTGGTTTTTTTTTGTTTTCAAGTGCTGTTGTAGATATCAGCATCATTCGAATTTCACAACATGATATCACTATTAGCGGGGAAGTTCTAGATATCAGCATGACGTCATCTTGGTTTTTTTTTGTTTTCAAGTGCTGTTGTAGATATCAGCATCATTCGAATTTCACAACATGATATCACCTTGGCTTGATGTTTTCTTATTATTATTGGGTCCTGGGGGTGCGTGTAAAAGTAACAGTTGCTCTTTCGAGTGCAAGCACCATTTCTTGAGCAAGGTCCCCTAGCGGCATTAGTCGGTACTTACATATGTCATTCATCTCGGGCTTGGGGATACGAGATTACTTTCAGCACTCTTCAGCCCTAGGATATTTTTTATCCATGCCAGTAGTATTAGTACTAGTGGGTACTTACATATGTCATTCATCTCGGGCTTGGAGATACGAGATTACTTTCAGCACTCTTCAGCCCTAGGATATTTTTTATCCATGCCAATAGTATTAGTACTAGTGGGGTAAAATTTTCATCAGAAATCCTTTACGGGCTATGGTTCGAGATATTAGCGATCTTACCTTCTCAGGTGTAATTAATATTAGTAGCTCAAAAACAAAAAAGCAACAACAACCTAAGTTGTGGATTAAAGATTTGATGATATTAATCTGTCGGTGTTTTTTCTAAACAAGATTGCACCATATGATCATATATCTAAAAATAGATCAGGCGAAGCTGATTGGGGCGAATGTAGGCAGACATGTTCACTTAGATAAGTAATGGAAATTAGTAAATGTGTAATTTTGCTCTTCAGGTGGAATGCTTCTGATTCTATTCCTTGCATAAACAAATTCGCACAGTCCAGCAAAGTAAACAAATTCGCAGTCGAATAATGTAAACAAATTCGCATAGCAGCCGAGTAAAGTAAACAAATTGAGCGATTTATGTAAGATTCCCAATTTCTTTAACTGAAAACAACAACAACAACCGATATTAATCTGTGGGATATGATGTCTTAGATGAGTAGTGGAAGATATACTTTAAAATTTCTTTTGCTGAAAAAAACAACAACAACAACTATTACGTAAGTTGTGGTCTATAGGTGTCTTTTATAAACAAGAGTGATCATGTTATGATATTCGATGTGTAAAAATTGATCACGGCTGCTTGGGATGGTAAGACACATGAAATCATTAGAAGTAATGGAAATTAAAGCATTAGAAAAGGTGGCCAGGTCGCTGGTAATTTGATATCTTGCGTAAACAAATATAGCCGAGTAAAGCAGGCAAATTGAGCGATTAATGTTTTTTTTGTATCTAGGAGTTTGTATTGAAAAGTCTTTATGACGAATTGTTTTTTTATTTTCAATAAAATTTCTCAACCAGTCACACTGTTATGAGATTTGATTGATTCCCCGATATCATAGTTCACATGAAGCTGATAAGAATATGATAATTTTATCTTCATACCCAATAATATGAACAGGTACATTGTTTACTTACCATTAAGTTGAGAGTGGGTTAAATTAAAAGCTTTAATAGACGAACGCTGTGTTATGATATTAATGTGGTATGATATGTTGTCTGAGGTGAGTAGTGGAAGTTGTATGGGAGCTATGAATAAGCAGTAAAATCCTAATCAGCAATCTCGCTGGATATGTGATAATTCTCCATGTCCATAGTGAAGATCGTGGTGGTGGGTTGAGAGTAGGTATTGTAAGTTATGTATTGAGTTAAAAGTTTTGCTGGATGGTATTTGACATTTATCTCCTCGAAATGGTGTTGTATGAGTATCAGGAAGGTTGAAAAAAAGTTGATAATGCTTCAAGTTCAATAGTGAACTGCGATGTTGAGAGTGGGTATTTGGAATGATATAACTCTAGTAGGATATCTTACCACATTTGAAAAAAATTACATAATATGATTAAGAAAGCTTCATGATATATATCAAAAGTGATCCCAATGGATTACATAAGGAAAGTATGTTCACTTCATCTGCAAACAACAAATTTGGCTGAAAGCGACACACGGTGTGAGCAATAATCATTTTTTTGCTTCAATTATCACTATTAAGCGACATGTGTCGCAGAAAATATATTAAGTCTAGTCTAGTCTAAAATATGTATTGTAAATAAAAATTGTATTATGGTTATAATGCCATTTATTGAAATAATTTGTTTTAATTACATTATAGTTTAAGTCTAAGGTCTTTTTTCTTTAACTCAGGAAAGCCAGGATTTCAAAAACTGATCCTTATAATGAATATTCCTTATACCTTTAGACCAACATGACTTTAGAAGGTTCCTTGTGCACCATTTTCACAAATAATATCTCTCCGTCTTTACTTTTTGCAATCTTTGTTGGAATATCCTGATTTATCGACCTGTTGGTAGGGGACAGTCGACTCGTTTTTGGATGAAAAACTTTCTTCTTTATTTCTGGAAAGCATCGATTTCATAGATGTAGACTTAGCTTTATATGAATATTCTTTACTCCTTTCTTCCGTAGGCTTTAGAAGGTTTGTAGTGTCCTTAGAACTCATGTTGAAATTATTGCGTAATTAGCTTGCCAAGAAACAGTGATCTGTTTGGGTAAAGAGCAAAATATCAACTGAAAAAACAAGTTATGAAACTACTATTTATATATATTTGACACATGGGCCTGAAGGCAGCAATTTGTCCTTGACCTCTGGCGTCACCTTAATCTTTGAAATCGAAAGTGTCTGCTCTTGGGTTCACTTGGATGATGATGAGTAGTGCAAGTTGTATGGGAGATTATAATTAGCTGTGCTTCAAGTTCAATAGTGAAGACCGCGATGTGGAGAGTGGATATTTGGAATGATATAAGTCTATTAGGATATGGAAGTATTATTTATTCATCTTTAAATCTTACCATGAATGTATTAGGTTGGGAGTGGATTAAATTAAATGTTTTGACGAAAGAAGGTGGCGTTATTATATTAATATAGTATAATATGTTATCTTAGATGAGTATATTGAGAGCTGTGAGTAATATCTCACTCGGGATTTGGTCATATACTTGCCAGCTGTGGATATGTATGTATGCAACACTGAAATGAATTAATGTAATATGTTGTGTAGTGTAAAAGAAAAACTTTCATGGGCGATATGGGGATTGAATCGATGTATGTTATGCACTAGATTGGTGATATTTGTGCTTATTTGATTGAAGTAAAATAGTTTCACGGCTTCCTTACCAAGACTTAAATATATTCATAAAAACGTTGAATCGATGTCAAGAACATATTAATACTATGAGCAGAGGAAATCGTGATCATTGCAGCATGTTATGAAATTCGATATCTAAAAATAGACCACATGAAGGTTATTGGGGTGGTAAAAAGAAACATGAAGGCATTAGGTTGAGAATGGCTTCAATTTAAGGCTTTGGTGAAAGAAGGCGGCATCAGTCAGTTTTGGTGAGCCTCAGCGATAGGTCAAATAAAAAAAAAAATGTCAACCGCGCTAATAAATGAAAGTTTTTCCAGTAAAAAGAGTGGTACAAAACGGCATATGGGTAGCTGTATTGGACAGACTAAATCACCGAGATTGTTATTGAAAGCCACCAGTCGAGGTGGAGAAATTACTCAGCGTGTAAGAAAAAGTGATTTTGTAAAGTGGGAGGAAATGAGTTCAGTATTCACAGACAGAATTAGAGCTGGAATTATTGTAAATATAAACCATACAGATCCTAAGCTATTTATACATGATGCTGCTCATTTATTTATACGCCGTATTAAGAATATTTTAAAACGCCATCTCAATATTAAAGTTAATACAAAGTTGTGTGCTGATTTTGTTAAGAATATCGGTGACAATGAGGTTATAAACGATATTAAATATTTACAAGCAAGAACTGCTCCAATCAATGTGGACGATAATTTAAATGAGTGGTATAAAGTTAACATTTTGGATTCAATACTCACTCAGCTGGAGGAGTTTCAGAAAAAAGATAGTGGCTGGACATTGGAGTCCATTATACATTTAGCAGTACATATCAACAAATTTGAACAGCACCGAGGATCTTCGTATATACCTCTACCGAAGGAGATTGCTTTAAAGCAAGCTTGCATCAATGTAAAAAATAGTGATGAAGCATGCTTCGCTTGGGCCGTAACATCAGCGCTATATCCTGCAAATGTTCACTCCGATAGGACCTCATCATATTCACATTATTCTACTGTGCTAAATTTAACTGGAATAGCATTTCCTATGACGCTTAAGCAAATTAAACAATTTGAAGACCAGAACGATATATCAATAAACGTATTCATCCTAAAGAAAGAGCGTTCCTTCACCACTGTTCTAGTTAGACCAACGAAACATAATATGAAGCGACATGTGAATCTATTAATGATACAAAATAACTATGAGCAGGATGATGATGATGATGATGCTGCTGCTGATGATGATTATGATGATAATGATGATGACAGTACTAGGTTTCATTTCTGCTGGATTAAATATCTTTCACGGCTTGCATGGAAACAAGCTTCAAAACATAAGGCTAGATTGTATATATGCGATAGATGTTTGTTCTATTTTTATTCGGCTAAAGCATTAGCATCACATATTCCTGAATGTGAGAAACAAAAAATTTATCTTGAATTAAGGAAGCCCAACCGTAAAATTAAATGCTAGTAGCACAACGGATACTCTACCATTGACAAACATTACTGAATTCCATCAGAGCAACAAGGAGCAGCCGCAGAAAACATATGACCTAATTCTAGTGTATTGTAAATAAAAAAAAATGTATTACATATAGTTATAGTTCCATTTATTT